>PVHX01008069.1:0-86212 GCA_004024805.1 Geosciurus inauris
AATATTATTCAGCAATAAAAGAGAATAAAATTATGGCATTTGCAGGCAAATGGATGGAATTGGAAAGCATTATGCTAAGTGAAGTAAGCCAATCCCAAAAAACCAAATGCCGAATATTCTCTCTGATTAGTGGATGCTGATAAGTAAGGGGGGTGGGAATGGGAAACATAGGAGAAATGGAGGAACTCTGGATGGGGTAGGAGGGAAGTGGGGGGAGGGATATGGGAGTGAGAGTAGTAAAGATGGTTGACTGAGATGGCCATCACTACCCTTAGTGCATGTATGAAGACACAAATGGTGTGACTCTATCTGGTTTGCAACCAGAGAAATGGAAAAATTGAGCTCTATATATGTACTACGACTTGAAATGCAATTAAATAAACTTATTAATAAAAAAAAGAAATTATGAAGGAATGCAGGCTGAAGAAGCTAAAAAAAAAAAAAATGGATGCCAGTCAAGAATACTATAACCAGCAAAATTAAGCTTTAGAATTGATTGTGAAAAAAAAGCCTTCCATGATGCACAAAACAATTCACAACTAGAAAGCCTGCACTATAAAACATTCTTAATAAAATATTTCATGAAGATGAAATAAAAAATAAAAGTGGAAACCAGCAAAGGGGAGAACTACCATAGAAGAATAGCTGATCAAAGGAGAGACTGATTCAAATTAAAAAACAAAAATAAATCAAAATGACAGGGAATAAAAATCATTTCTCATTAATAACATTTAATGTAAATGGCCTAAACTCATCAATCAAAAGACATAGAGTAACAGATTGGATTAAAAACAAGACCCAACAACATGCTCTCTCCAAGAGACTCACCTTATAGACAGGACATTCACAGACTGGGAAATGTCATATCATTCACATGGATCTTATAAACAAGCAGAGGTTTCTATTCTAATATCAGATAAACTTAGCTTCATGCCAAAGTTAATCAGAAGGGAAAAGTAAGGACATTTCATACTGCTTTAGAGAATTATACATAAATAAGACATAACAATCGTAAACATTTATGCCCCAAACAATGGAGCATCTATGTACATCAAACAAACCCTTTTCAATTTCAAGAATCAAATGGACCACAACACAATAATACTGGGTGACCTTAACATATCTCTCTCACCACTGGATAAATCTTCCAAACAAAAACAGAACAAAGAAATTATATAACTCAATAATGCAATCACTAAAAATAAGCTATAGAAATAAAAAATACAATTAATAATGTAGGCATAACATACATATGTAGAATATTTCATCCATCAATGACTAAAACACTTTCTTCTTAGCAGTACATAGATCTTTCTCTAAAAGAGACCATATCGTGTGCCAAAAAGCAATTCTTAGCAAATACAAAATGAATAGAGATAATACTTGTATTCTATCAGATAATAATGGAATGAAATAGAAATCAATGATAAAATAAAAACTAGAAGCTACTCGAACATCTGGAGACTAAATAATATCCTACTGAATGACCCCAATGGATAGCAGAATAAATCAGGGATGAAATAAAAAAAATACCTATAGGTAAATGATAATACCAATACAACTTATCAAATCTCTGGGACATGATGAAGGCAGTTCTAAGAGGAAGGTTCATTGCATTGAGTTTATTCATTAAAAGAATAGAATGTCAACAAATAAATAATCTAACATTACATCTCAAAGCTCCAGTAAGAAAAGAACATATCACCAGCAAAAGCAGTAGATGATAAGAAATAATTAAACTCAGAGCTGAAATCAATCAAATTGAAACACCAAAAAATCCGACAAAACAAAAAGTTGGTTGTTTGAAAAAAAATAAATGAAATTGTAAACTCTTAGCCAATGAGAAAGAGAGAGAAATCTGAAATTACTAAAATTTGTAATAAAAAAGAAAATATCACCATGGAAATTACTGAAATACAGACAATAATAAGAAACTATTTTGAAAATTTATACAGTAATAAAATAGAAAATCTTGAAGATATCAACAAAATTCTGGAGACATATGAAGCACGTAAATTGACTCAGGAGGACATTGCAAATTTAAACAGATCAATTTCAAGCAATGAGATTTAAGATGCCATTAAATAGAAGATGAGGAAAACCTTTTGAACTTGTTCTATGAGGCTAGTATCAAAACTGATACCCTGATATCAAAACTGGACAAAAACATATCAAGGGAAAAAGACCTCAGGCCAATAACCCTCATAAACATAGATGCAAAAATTCTTAATAAAATACCACATACAAAAACATTACAAAAATAGTGTAATAGTGGGGTTCATCCCAGGGATGCAAAGTTGGTTCAACATACAGAAATCAATAAACATAATTCATTACATCAATAGACTTAAAGACAAGAATCACATGATTATCTCAACAGATGCAGAAAAACATTTGAGAAAACTACAGCATCCATTCACTAAAATAACTAGGAATAGTAGAAAGATAACTCAAAATAATAAAAGATACATATGCTAAATACAAGGCCAATATCATTCTAAGTGGAAAAATATTGAAAGCATTCCCTCTAAAAACTGGAACAAGATCAGGATGCCCTCTTTCACAACTTCTATTTATCATAGTCCTTGAAACTCAAACCAGAGCAATTAGACAGAGGAAATAAATTAAAGGGATAAAATTAGGAAAAGAAGAACTCAAACTATCACTATTTGCCAATAAAATGATTCTGTACTTAGAAGACCCAAAAAGCTCTACCAAAAAACTTCTAGAACTCATAAATGAATTCAGCAAGTATCAGGATATAAAATTAATACCCATAAATCAATTGTGTTCCTATATATCAGTGATGAATCAACTGAAAGAGAAATAAGGAAAACTATCCCATTCATAATAGCCTCAAAAAATAAAATATTTGGGAATCAATCTAACAAAAGAGGTGAAAGACCTCTACAATGGAAACTACAGAACACTAAAGAAAGAGTTCTGTGAAGACCTTAGAAGATGGAAAGATTTCCCATGTTCTTGCATAGGCAGAATTAATATTGTCAAAATGGCCATACTACCAAAAGCACTATACAGATTGAATGCATTTCCTATTAAAATTCCAATTACTTTCTTCATAGAACTAGAGAAAGCATCATGAAATCTTTTTGGAAAAATAAGAGACCCAGAATACCCCAAACAATCCTTAGTAAGAAGGGCAAAGCCAGAGGCATCACAATATCCGACTTTGAACTATACTACAGAGCTATAGTAACAAAAATGGCATGATATTGGCACCAAAACAGACATGAAGACCAATGGTACAAAATAGGAGACACAGAGACAAACCCACATAGGTATAGTTATCTCATATTAGACAAAGGTACCATAAACGTACATTGGAGAAATGATAGCCTCTTCAACAAATGGTGCTGGGAAAACTGGAAATCCATGTGTAGCAAAATGAAATTAAACCCTTATCTTTCACCCTGCACAAAAAATCAACTCAAAGTGATTCAGGACCTAGGCATTAGACCAGAGACCCTGTGGATACTAGAAGAAAAAATAGGCCCAAATCTCCATCATGTTGGCTTAGGAACTGAATTCCTTAACAAGACTCCTAAAGTAAAAACAACAATCAATAAATGAGATAGTATCAAACTAAAAATCTTCTTCACAGCAAAGGAAACAATCAAAAGCATCAAGAGAAAGCCTCCAAATTGGAGAAAATTTTTGCCACCTGTGTCTTAGAGCATTAATCTCCAGAATATACAAATAACTGAAAAAACTTAACACCAAAAACACCAAATAACTCAATCATAAATGGGCATAGGAGCTGAACAGGCACTTTGTTGAGAATTTTCTGGAACAGGGAGGACCGATAGGAGGTGAGGGTGGCGGTGCCAACCAACCCAGGAATCAGGCACCGGGAGGCAGTGTTCATGACACAGCTCAAAGGTTTATTGGAATACAGAAGCTTATATACATAAGGGTGTTCAACCAGACAATTACCTAATTGATTTATAGCCAATCACCTAAAAAATCATCTCAGTTGGTGGGAAGCTGGGGCTGGCTGACAAGAAGCCAGGGCTGGTATCTTTCTGGGGCTAGGGGAAGCTGGCAAAAAGCCGGGCCTGCCGGCAAAGAGCCAAGGTAAGAAGAAGAGAAGTCTGGCCAGACATATCAATTGGCAAAGAGCCAGGGCTAAGGGGAGAGAAGTCTCCGGGCACATCAGTTGGCAAGGGGCTGGGGCCAAGTCTTGGTGTTCTAAGACCAGAGAGAGCAGGGTGTTCCCGCCTGCTCAGCCTGGCAGCCCATCCTGTACCACACTTGTGTGACCCGGTCTCTTACAGCACTTCACAGAACAGATATAAATGGTCAAATAATATATGAAAAAATGTTCAACATCTCTAGCAATTAGAGAAATGCAAATTAAAACTACATTGAGATTTCATTTCACTCTAGTCAGAATGGCAATTAGCAAGAATACAAGTAATAGAAGATGTTGGTGAGGATGTGGGGGGAAAAGTACACTCATACGTTTCATAACATTGCTGGTAGGACTGAAAATTGGTGCAACCACTATGGAAAGCAGTATGGAGATTCCTCAGAAAACTTGGAACTACCGTTTGACCCAGTTATCCCACTCCTTGGCATATACCCAAAGGACTTAAAATCAGCATACTATAGTATGCAGCCACATCAATGTTTATAAAAGCTCGATTCACAATAACTAAGCTATGGAACCAACCTACTTGCCCTTCCACAGATGAATGGATAAAGAAATGTGGTATATGTACACAATAGAAGACTACTCAGCCATAAAGAAGAATGATATTACAGCATTTGCCAGTAAATGGATGGAACTGGAAACTTATCATGCTAAGTGAAATATGCAAATCCCAAAAAACCAAAGGCCAAATGTTCTCTCTGATATGCAGCTGCTAATACACAAAAAATGGGTTGGGGAAGAATAGAAATTCATTGGATTAGACAAAAGGGAATGAAGGAAAGGGAGTGGGAATGGGAATAGGAAAGACAGTAGAATGAATCGGATGTAACTTTCCTATGTTCATATATAAATACACAATCAGTGTAACTCTGCATTATGTAGAACCACAAGAAGGGGAAGTTATACTCCATGAATGTATAATATGTCCAAATACATTCTACTGTCATATATAACTAAAAAGAACAAATAAAAATTTTAAAAAAAGAAAACCTTGTACCCTCTTGGTTTCTGAAAATTTAGAAGATTTAATTGATTAAGTGATTATTTGGATTAAGCCTACTAATGTAGTGTTGAAATGTCAGGCTCTTTACTTCACTGACTCCATGATACTATGGCACAGCATGCAAAGCATCATGTCCTATATCCCTGTCAGTTCACTTCAGTTCGACATGTACTGTCTCAGTGCGAGAGTGTTGCCAAAGAACAATGGAAGAAGACTTATCTATTTTTTTTTCCTAAAGTAAGGTCCTATTTTTTGTTTTATAAAGTAAGGTCTTAATATTAAGTTAGTAAATTGAAATAAAAGTCTGTTTCAGATTTTTAAAACTTAAGGGACATAACAACCAGATACAATGCCTGGTTTTGGACTATTAGTTCCTTCGTCAAACCAGATGTAATCTGATTTACCTGAGGAATTTTGAATATGGAAGAAGTTTAACAATTGTTTCACAATTCTTTAAACAATTAAGGTTTTTGGGGGGAGGGTGTGTGATACTAGTATTTTGGTTCTGTAGGAACATATTTTTAGAGATGGATTTTGAATTATTTAACTTAGCGATGGAATGTCTAATTTAAAATACTTAAACATAATGAAGGATTGAAAGAAAAACAAAAATTATAGAAAAATTAATGCTGATTCATGAGGCAAAGTATCAAAATGATTATTTTGCATATTATAAATAAAGCATAAAACTAGTTCATAAAATAAGAATATGAATGATGTACTTCATGTTTTGAACAGCAATAACAAATACGTTCTTAATTTTTATAATCATCTGGATTTCCTTGCCTAACATTTCAATTGAATATTCTGGATTCTTTCTTTTGTCAAAGATAATATATCCACTAAAATAATTTCCCCGATATAATTTCATGACTAAGACTTGTTGATTCGCACCCACCAGCTCTCAATGTGGCCCTCCCTCAAAAAAAAGAGGTTACTCAAATTCCTAAGATAGAAAAAGTTATATAAACTTCATTTATTGGAACTGGTAGATATATATATATTCTTTTCAACTCATTCCCACATACAAATTATACAGCCTTAGTACCAGTAAAACCTCATACTAAAAGATAAGCCATTAGGAGGAAATTGTTCCTCCAACTTGCCTGAAATAAAATAGCAATACAGAGTAAAGATAAAGGAAGAAAGTAATTCTATGGAAAATAACCTGTTAATAAATAAATTCTTGACTTCTGTTGGAACTTTTTAGGGTTACCATTCCTGTTACCAAATACCACCAAAGAGAAACCTATAAGACCACATAGTTTATATTCCTATAAAAAATAATTAGTACAGACAAATAGAAGACTTACCAGGCTCTTGAAGTTTAAGAGCTTGCAAATCAAGACTTTCATTTTCCTTAAAGAATAAATGGAACTTTTCAAAAGTAGCTGCATATAAGTGGGCAGATGCAAACGCTGCATGAATGATGTCCTAAATGTTATAAACAAGCAGACAAAAGAACCCATATTTTTCTTAAGTAGAATCCAGTTCAACATTAAAAAACACACATACATATATGCACACACAAGCAGTGTCTCTGTGTCCAGAAATATGCTGCTTGCTCCCTGCCTCTTTTTCAAACATTTTCAAAGGTCTGACACCTCATTGTTTGCAAAGGTAAGAACATGAGAAAGAAAACTCACTATTATTTGTGCATATATTTCTCCTCAAAAGGAATATGACATTTGAGTATTCTGTTTTCTGGTTACTTGTTATGACATAAATTTTGTTTAGTTTTATTTGCTTTTCTTGAAGATCATTATTCTTGGATGATGTGTGGGATAATTAATGTTCAGACAGCTGCCATTATCTTTGGCTCCTCCAAATTGGAAATTTAATTTTTAATCACAAATGTTATAACTAGCACTTTAAAGGAAAATAATTAACTGAGGAACAGAAAATTGGTAAACATAAAAGTATTTTGGCTTTTTGTTATTAGGTCAGATAATATAGTAGTGAATGAAACAAGGCTGTGGAATACCCCCTTGTAGTACAAGAACTTAGTGGAAAAGAACCCCAAATCTAGGATAATATTTTGGAATTAGAACTTACATAAAGTCAAAATAATTTGCAAAGTTAAAATTATGAAAGGAGGACAGAGTCAAATGACAGGAGTTTATTATTTTGAATTGATGATTGCCAGTAATGCGGTAATAAGAACTCTACCACAAGAAGATATAGAAAAGGTAGAGGATGGAATACAGTGTTTAATTTGAATTTGAATACCTTTTGTTTTCTTTTACCCTGATTTAATGAGTGCATATTATATACATGTATTGAAATATCACATTGTACAATTACTGTGTCAACCAAAAATTTTCAAAATATTTAAGATAGAAATATTAGTTACCCTGATGTGATCATTACACATGAATCACACTATTCCACAAATATGTACAATTAAAATAGTAATTAAAAAATAAAATCATACCATGATAGTTATAATGGTATCTTTATGAAATGAACAGATTTAAACACTGTGGTAATTTTAAGCTACATAAGGCTGTATGTAAAACGGTTATCCTATGACTGACAAATAGGTAAATTATAAGTTTCAAATTTATAGTGGCACTTGAGTACCAAGGAAAAAAGGCAATAGCAGTTATGTTAAGGGCCACATTGCTGTTTTCTATGGAGACTGGACTATGCAACGATCCAGGGGAGAAACAAAACAGAGTAGTGCTGCTTTTTCCCTTCTCTGTAAATGTGCTTTTGTTTTAAAAATTGGGGCATTTAAGCTGAAAATTTTAGCATATAAAATGCTATATTCAAAGTCTTCAAGTATACTTATAGTGCTGTTGAAGAGTTCTAGGGAGATATTATTACATTTCTAATGAGCCTCAAATAATTACATTGTACTTTTATAAAGCACAAAACATTTAATAGAAAATGACTTCAATTAAAAAGATTGTATTGGCTGGTAAGTCATCCAGGTTCTGCTTGTGTCTTTAGGGATTCTCGATAGCCATTATTGCTTCACCAGAAACACATGCAAGTAGATTGCTAATGATATGTAACTGTCTTGCCAGATATTTTAATGCTTTTAAAAAGTTATTTCTCCAGCACTTAGGGAGGCTGAGACAGGAGAATCGCAAGTTCAAAGCCAGCCTCAGCAATGGCGAGGTGCTAAGCAACTCAGCGAGACCCTGTCTCTACATAAAACACAAAATAGGGCTGGGGATGTGGCTCAGTGGTTGAGTACCCCTGAGTTCAATCCCCAGTACCAAAAAAAAAAAAAAAGTTATTTCTTGCTTAACAGGGCAATTTTTAAGGTATCAACATTATTTAAAATGTTTACTATGTAGAGATTACATTTATTCCAATTTTCACAAATAGAATATTTAAAGATGAGACCAGAAGAAAATATATTACTCAATTTCTTAAAAAATGAAAATATAAAATAGTTTTAGTAAAAAGTAAATTTACCTTTATTTGAGAGACAATTATGTGAAAATTCTTATCATCATCAAGCACAGATGATAAGCTAGGCCCAGGTCCACAAGTTTTTTCTTCAACCTTGTTGTTAATGTAAGGGCTGGTGAAAGCATCAAAATACATATCAGGCACAAGATTAGGAACTGATAACACAGTGTTTTGAAAATTATTAATTGAACTTGAAATACCATCCTGTTAGAGAGAAAAACATAAACATAAATGTAAATACACAGATGATTATATTTATGAATATCCTGAATTACTAAAATAAACATGAATAAGTCAATGAACCAGGCCAGATGTTGGTTGGTTCTAAGTATATGATGAATTGGAAAACACAGTCCTGCTTTTAGGACACATATTTTCTGAGAAAGAGGTAGATTTAAAAAAGAAAAAATGTAGCACATTACGATGAGATTCCATATTCAAAGTGTGAACAAAACACAAGAGGGTCATAAGGGAGGAAAGTCAAAGGAAATTTTAAAAGAAAGGCTATAAGTTTAGATTGTTGGCAAGGATAGTAGGGCTTGTGTGTGCAAGGTGCGTGGCCTATGCCTGTAATCCCAGCTATTCCAGAGGCTGAAGCAGGAGTATCAGAAATTCCAGGTCAGCCTGGGCAATTTAGCAAAACACTGCCAAGAAGGAGAAGGAGGAGAATGGGTGTGGAGTATGGGTGGAGGGTGGTGGGGAGAAGTTGTCGTTTGAGTAGTAATTTCTATTTTAGAGATCTAGGGCTGGGGATATGATTATCATGTGTGAGTGCCTAGGTTCAATCGCTGGTACCACAAAGAAAAATATATACATATAACCCTGGAACCACAAAGAAAAATATATCTAAAAAAACTTACACATGTAAACAAAGATTTATGTGCAAGAACATTCACTGCAGCATTACTCATAATAATAACTAGAGATATACTGAAATATTCAAAACTAATTGTATGGTTATATAAGTTATAGTACATTATACAATTGAAAATTCCATACTTTTTCAAAATGATGTCTCCAAAAACTGGTCAATGTCATGGGAAAAAGTTCATGCCATAATGTTAAGTTAGAGAGAGAGAACTGATGTATAATATTATTCCTATTTAAAAATGTATCTACATCTATTTATATAATCTCATGGTAAGTTAAGTATGTAGAAAACATAAAAACGCTGAGTGGTTATTTCTGTTTCTGACAAGATTTTGGATGATTTTAATGATCTTTGTGTTCTTCAAATTATCTTCAATGAGCATGGATTGGTTTATAATTTAGAATAAATACCTTAAAGAAAATTAGGTAAAGTACTTCTTGATGAGTCTTAAAAGATGAGCTGGAGCTTGCCAAGTGTACAAAACTCCTAGAAGTCCCATTCTCTCTGTCATTGTACGTGAAGGGGCCCTCACCAAGTGGTGCTGGAGCACAGAGCCAGTATGGAAAAATAGGATGCAGCAAATATGTTAACACAGGCAGGCAGATAGGTGGACATGAGCAAGTGGGTGGAAGAAGGAAAAATAGGACTCTCCCACCCTAAGTGATGAAAAATAATTCCCCTTAAGAGGACAGGAAATCCTACCCACAAACCTGCCTCCTTCTTGGTCAGGTACTACCTTCTTAAACTAGAAGAACTAGGTGTAACCAGTTTAAGGGACTTCCAACTTCGAAACATGCATAGAGACGCTGTCATTTGGCAGACCCTGATTCACTGTAATTTATATTTTGTTTTTAAAAATCTTGGTAAGTTTTTCTGGGATATCAATGTAAACTTTCCAACATGTGAAACTAGCACAGGGGCACTAGGCCATGGACCCCATACTGCAGTAACTTCAGCAAGTTCAATAATACAAAAGGAAGGAGATTCCAAGGCTAAATAGAAAACCCACTATGTGGAGTCAGGTGACATGATGCACACTTGTACTCAATCACTTGGGAGGCTGAGGCAGAAAGCTCACAAGTTTGAGTCCAGCCTGGGCAATTTAGCAAGGCCCTGCCTCAAAATAAAAAATAAAAAGGACTAGGATGTAAAGCACCTCAGGATTCAATTCCCAATACCAACAAAACAAAACTCTCCCTGTGGAAAGCCTTAGGTCTTTTCTTCTCTGGGAGAGGGCCTGTTCTACAGGGAGGCAAGTCTCCATTAAACTAAATCAACTCTTTGTGCTTATTCTTTAATTTTCTTGACTGAAATATTTCAAGAAGACAAGAACTGAGGAAAAAGGAGGACCTGTTAAATAGAACTTTCACATCTGTTAATATGTAAATGTATCACAATGCCTTTTCTCCTAGAATGCCTAGCAATATCTCACAGAGCACTCTTTGAAAAATGCTACCACAGGTAATAAGAAATTTTAAACAGAAAAGGACATGATTAGCTTTGCCTATGAGAATGACTTGCTAACAGAAATGTGGAAAATGCATAAGAAATAGAAATAAGCAAATCAAAACAGACTATTATGTCAGGCCAGATAGAGATGATGAGGTTCTGATTGAGAGAATAACTAAAGCTCCACATACAACCTGGTGATGACCTCAGGGAGCAAAGAGAGAATCTAAGATATCTCCCAGATCTCTGGCATGGGCAGCTGAATAATGCCTTTCATTGAGATGAAGATAGGGTGAGAGGAGCAAGTTTTGGTAGAAATTGATAAGTTTAGTTAATTTTGGTGAATTGGAGTTTATCATGGAACATTTTGGTGGATATTTCCTGATGGCTCTATGTCTGGGGCTTAGGAAAAATGTACTGGATATAAATATATATTTATGAGTCAGTATCCTAGAAATTAAAACAACAGGCACAGAAAAGTGCACTGAGGAAAGATTCATAGTGTATGAAAAGGAAGGAACATTAAGGGAGAGCATCAATCAAAGGTCGGAGAAAAAAGATGTTGGAAAGAAGGCTGAGAAACAAAAAATGTAGGTACAGAATAGAACCAAGGGAAATTTAACCAAGAATCTATTTCAATAGGTGAGAGGAATAAACAGAATCACATGCAATAGGAAGTCTGTCAAACACAACAAGAAATATGAGAATTGAAAAGTAAATACTAAATCAAGTATTTAATACATTGGTAACCCAAGCAAGAACAATACAAGTATCATGACTTTCGCACATAATTTTCTGGGCCAGGGTTGTAGCTCAGTGGTGGAGCACTTGCCTAGCATGTGTAAAACACTGAGTTCAATCCTCAGTACCCCCTAAAAGTAAAATAAATTAAATAAAGGTATAGAAAGAGTGAGTCATTTTTTTTTTTTTTTTTTGGTACTGGAGATTGAACTCAGGGGTACACGACCACTGAGCCACATCCCCAGCCCTATTTTGTGTTTGATGTAGAGACAGGGTCTCGCTGAGTTGCTTAGTGCCTCGCCGTTGCTGAGGCTGGCTTTAGAACTCGTGATTCTTGGGCTGGGGTTGTGGCTCAGCGGCAGAGCGCTTGCCTTGCACATGTGAGGCACTGGGTTTGATCCTCAGCACCACATAAAAACAATAAATAAACAAAAACAAAGATATTGTGTCCATCTATAACTAAAAAAAAAAAAAAAGAGAGAACTCGCGATTCTCCTGTCTCAGCCTCCCTAAGTGCTGGGATTACAGGCTTGAGCCACCGCGCCCGACTAGAGTGAGTCATTATTAAAAACTTTTAAAAAGCATATAATTTCCTTCAGACTAAGCCCTATATATGCATGTGTCTGAAACAACCAGATGGAGATGATTAAGGCAAATGACCAAAATAATTGGTGGGGGGGAGTAGAATTCATGAATGAAAGTCTTATTTACACTTCCAATTTTAGGTATGTGAAGTAAAATCTTATGTTGATATGAACACACAAACTTGCAGATTATTCCCAGAGCTCAGTCATATGTAGGAATTAAAAATAACTATGTGTGAAGCAGAGCCCTACAACAGAAAATGAGAGGAGTGTTGAGTTTTTTGAGGACTGTCACTTGGAAGTAAAGACAACAAACTGCTTGCTGGGGCAGCTTCCTTGTGTCACCTGCAACACAGAGGGTACCTGCATCCCAACTGAAGGACATGAGTCTTGTGGCCAGAAGACATGGGAGCTCAGTGCTTCTCTGCTTGGAACCTCTCAAGAGCAGTTCCAGCCACCAGGAGCTTATCAGTCTGCCTGTCATTGTAAATGTCTTACGACATCCTATCTCATAAATTACAGAATCACAGACTGCTGGAAGAGGAAGCAACCCAAGAACCTATCTGCCTTCTCATCTTAAAAATGAAGAAACTAAACCCCAGGGTGCTTATTAATTGTAAAGCCAAAACTAAGATCTACAGATCCTGAGTACTAGTGCTTTTGCACTCCAGTATACCAGCTAATGACAGAAAATGTGGACTGATTGGTTTACTAATCTACACATGTACACAAATGTGGTAGACAAAATAAAATGGCCCCCGAAATTCCTGCCTACCACTGTACACACCCACCTGTACAATGCCCTGCTCTTGAGTGTGGGTGGACCTGTGATTATAAAGAGATATAGCTCCTGGGATTAGGTTACAGTATATGGCAAAGGTGGAAAGATTCTGTAGATAGAATCAAGGTCCAAAATAGACTGATTCTGAGTTAATCAAAAAGGTGATTATTCTGGATAGACCTGACTGAATCAAGAGAAAGACTTCAAAGAAGGGATTAGGCTTTCTGAAATTCTCTAATAGGCCTTGAAGAGACAAGAACTATGTTATAAACTGCCTATAGAGGGGGTCATATAGCAAGGGACTACAGAGGACTTCTTATACCTAAGGGTCATCTTTGGCTGACATTTGCAAAAAATGGGGACCTCAGTCCAATAACTGGACAGAGCTGTATTCTTCCAGCAATCTGAGGGAATTCAGAAGTGGATCCTTCTCAGTCAAGTGTGGGATTAAAAAGACCTCAAGCCCAGCTGACACCTCAACTACAGCCTGGACAGGTCCTAAAACAGAGAATGAGCTAAGTAGAAAGTGTCCAGATTCCTGGCCTACAGAAACTGAGGTAAATAATGGTTGTTTTAAGCTGCAAAATTTGTGGTAATCTGTTACAGAGCAATAAATAACTAAAACAACAAAATTCCCTCAGATGCAGAATGCTTTTAAAAATATTTCAAAATGGTATGTGCAAAAATGATTTCTTGGGCTCTTGTTAGAGAGATGCCTATAGTCCATTTGAAAGTTTATACAGAACATGTCCTCTTGATGATGTACCTTACCAAGCCTCTAATTTACATCAAGTTAAAGAAAATGTGCTATACTTTTAGATAGATTTTATGTACAGGGAATGCTGTGAAAGAAAAATGCTTTCTCTCTTTTGGAGAAATGACAACTGCAGTCCTGCCAATCTTTTGATAGCAAAGCAGTTAGTTGCTTCATTTTCCAAAATGTGTTCATAATACAGAAATCACATGAAGAAGCACACACCAGAAAATCTTCCAATGAAGGCTCAAAGAGTAGTGACTGGACTGTCAAAATCAGTTCTGTGACGAACATGGGGATAAGAGAGTCATCTTCTTCCTGTTTTTCCATCACAGGAGCCCCCTAAAATAGGCACATTTGCAGTGTTATAAAGACATTAGTCCCGAGGTATAAAGTAAGACAAAGACACATAAACTTAAGTTAATTAGCTGAATTTATAATCATGGCAGGTGGAGAGAAAAGAAAAAAGGCAAATATTTAAAGATGACATAGTATCATAAAATGTCTCTCCTATAAAAACACTATCAACAAAATGGAAAGGCAAAAAATAAACTGAGAAAACATTAATAAAGTATACAAAAAAGTTGATAATATTTAAATAGAAGTGGAGTTCATGTGCTTAATAGAAATAATACTAATAACAAATACTTCAATAGAAATATAGTCAAACAGAAAATTCTCTATTTTTCTGGTACACAGAAAATACCATGATTTATAGTAAGCATGCCTCAATAAATATTAATAATGAATTTTAGTTTGATCTGAATATACCTTTTTGTCAGTGACTTCAGGCTTCTCCTCAGTAATCCATTTCTGAATGACATCCGCTGAAGGTGTTCGTTTCAGTTTATCAGTAAGATAATTCAGAAGAGAGTTAGCAGAATTTACTATTAAGACATGCAGTGTGTTCTCAATTAAATAATCATTTAGATAGATAAAGCTTGAAAAGAAAAGCAAATACTGTTTCAGTTTTCTATACTCACTATATATTTTGATAGTGACTCTACAGCAAGTATTTAAATTTTAAAATATAATTTCTCCTTGAGTTGTGATCTAATTATATTATAGTATCAGAGATTTATAGTCCAGAAGAGTTGTTCTTAGACATTCTTCCTTTTAAAACACAATTCTATTCAAATATGCAACATCAATTTTTAGCTAGTTGTTCTAACTCTTCAATAGTCCATTTAATGAGCAGTATAGCTGTTAAGGAAAATGCACCTAGCTCATCTTGCCAAAGGGCCATATGATTTTTTAAAAGGTGTTTTAAGGAAAATCTCAATGTGTACAACTGTTACATTTAGAATAACTTTTTAGTTTGCTTAAGTGGAGCTTTAGGGTTTCCTGTATCTCTAGGACTTCATGGTGGCCTTTGAGGCCACTTAACTGATTTTCATGGCTACAGACACTTTCATATATAAAAGGGTACACAGTTAAGGTATATTAAATAAATGGTTTTAATTGTTGGATTAAGTTAGTGAGCACCAAATAATAATAATAATCAATGCTTTATAGTTTCACAGCCAACTTTTCAGATAATCTTTGGTGATTTTGTTTATAAGAGTTATTTCTAATCATAAGGCTTTAGAATGATGGAAACTCTAAACTCTGAAATAGTCAAGTTCAAGATCCAGTTGGGTAAGCAGATGGCAGAGCTAATGCTAACAATGAGTCCCCTGGTAAGGTGCTAGGAGGAACTCTTGCCTCCCTGGCTCCCATTTGCAAAAGCTGCCCTAGGGATAGGGTGGAACTTTGTGTGATTTCTCCAGCTGGCCAGAATTCTTTAGTGACCAAAAGGATGGAGCAGTGCGGGAAGCCATCCATGAACTGTGTGTGAACTAAAACGATGTTGAAGCCATTACGCAGGTATGTCTGGTATCAGGAACTCCCAGCAGCAGCCCTGCTGGTTTGAGGATGCCTGGTTCATGTGGCTTCCTACCTAGCCCTATCACAAGTTCAGCACAGCCTCAGAGATGGAGTGACCCATTGGAGGCTGTGTGGACAGCCTCTCAGAAATGGGTACGGATTGCCAAAATGCCAATCAACCTGTTTACTGCAAGACTCCTGCACATGGAGAAGCAAGACTCTTCCTGCTAAAACCTTATTCCTGCCTTCGATGTACTCCCCCTTAAATAAAGAATCAGGGTCATTTTTCAGTTGTTCAGTTCCAGCTCCTATGAGGACTGGCAGGTCTATCAGGATCTCTCTTTTTAAATCTAATTTCTGCCTCTGTCTTTATTTCTTACTAATTATTTCGGACGTTTTACTTCCCAGGCAGCTCACACCTCCTGAACAGGAATCTACTCTGGCAGGGTGCCGGTCATCTTGCAATAGAGTAGGTCTTCTTAACCTAGTTGACAAGGTCCACTAATCTCTATGTGCCTGACTTCTCCCTCACACAACCTGCTTTACTGCAGGAGTTGTTCTACAAGGCATTGTTCCAGGCTTGGCCACAGGCAATCATAGCCTTAGATATCAAAGAGGAGCTCTTGGTCTTGTACTTACTATCAGCCTGCCTGTCCTAGCAGCTACTTTGCTGAGTAGCAGTTGAAAAGATGGGTTTCTGGAGCATGCATTTAGGTAACCATATTCCCTAAATTCTCATAACTATTAGTGAACACTATGGTGACAGGTTTATTTTTTTTAAAAAAGGCAATGTTGATTTCCAAGAAAGAATTCTATGTTTTGGTTTTAACTTTTCATTATACATATCTGAGTAGGACACAAGATGTTTTGACATACAGAGCAAAATAATTACTCCAGTCATGCAAATTAACATATCCCTCACCTTCCAAAGTTTAATTTTTAATGAAACTTGACCAGGATGGATGATCTAATTTTTCTTAAAATAAACACTAATCATTTACCATGTCAGCCTCATGCAATGGTGTCTTTTGCTGGCCTGTTCTGTGTATGTCATTCTTTCAGAGTCTCCACAAGAGGGCAAATCAAATAGCACATCACTGAAACCTACGCCACTTGATTTTTTATAGTTACCTAAGAACAACAGAAGACACAAGAATTTTTGTATAAAAATTCCATTTCTTTCAATATACATTTAAAGAAAGGACAAATAAAATGTAAAAACAGCAAAATCCTTTGGTTCATAAAGCATCTAAAACCCCACAAAGTCTAATTATTCAAAAGAATTTCCTATCAATCTATTTCAATTCAAGAAAAGACTGTAGATAGTTGGTTATATTCTCCTTAATAGGAGTTGATCAATAGACCATGTTACGTTTCCCAGGAACACCTTGACCCTCAAGCATTTGATCCATCTATATTGGAATCATCCTTTACAATCCATACCAACTAGGACCAATCCTGAGGTCCATTTAGTCCCTAAACTTTTACAAATCTATTGATTACAACAGTAGGCCAGACATATACTTAAGAAGACAGTCCCACTGTCTTCTTCACAGTCCACTATAGCAGGCTTATGAATTAATATTCTATGTCCAGTTCAGCAATACTTACATAAGTGGGAGTAACGCAAGAAAATGCAGTATTTATCATTTCATCCCCTTCCACAAAGTACATTGAATTTATAACATATTAAGCAGCAGTTTGAAAGAACTGAAAAAGGATCATTATTTAAACCTAAAACAAGTAGAATACAGAAGAGCTGATATTTCTGATATATCCAGGTTCCACGGCCTTCATACCCTCAGTAGAATCAAATGCACAGTCATCAGGAACAAATCCTGCAGCACGCAAAGCAAATCGACAAGCCTTCCTGACCACACTTTTTGCCTCATTTCGAAATTCTTCTAGCCGCTCTGTCACCTAGATATTGATGAGTATGTATAATTAGTAGTGATACCAAAATATCTATAATAGGGAAAAAATTTAATCCTTACAAGCAAAATTCCTTACCTCCTCTAGTCGTATGACTTGTGTAGCCTTGAAATCCTGCAGGGTGTAGGTGTGACCTTTTTCAATATAATAAAGTCCCATAAAGCTCAATTGATAACACAATTCATTTATTTTAAGAAGAGCTGGTCGCAAATACTGAATGAAAATAAGAATTTATCAGTTTAGTAAAAAAAATTTCTGTATTTTAAAAGAGTAAAAACTTGTGGATAGCAACAATGGTTAAAAAGGAAAACAAACAGCTCTGTATGTTAACTTGAGCTATAACTACAAAAAACATACATTACATAGGAACACTTTTGAAATTTTTTTCTAAAATAATTCTTTGAATTATCAAATTTAATTTGTCCAAATTCCTTCCTTTTCAGTTTGAAAATACATACGCGTCTTTCTGCCATTTAAGGAATAAAAATGAGAGCAAGTAAAAGAAAACTGGGTAATATCTAACATTTCATTAGCTTTTGCTAATGGCTACTAAAAGATTCCTGTGTTACCTTAAGGACTTTACAATATCCAGTCACAATTATAACAGAAGGGAACATCTATTAATCTAAAAGTCTATGACAAAGAACAAGCTTAAATTTGACTTTAAATTTTAATGGGCAACAAGTAGCTTTGAAAAACTTATGTTTCCTTAAAGGTTAAACATAGGGTTATTAATGACCTAGAAATTTTATTCCTACAGATATGAGTAAGAGAAATAAAAACATATGTTCAGACAACAAACTTGTACATGAATGTGTATAGCAACATCATTCATAACTGCCAAAAAGTGGAAATAATCCATATTTCCACTAATAGATGGGTGGACAGATAAAACAGGCATAATCACACAAAGGAACAAAATGCCAATGAAAAGAAATGCTCCTTGAAAACATTATGTTTTATGAAAAGTGTCAGACACAAAAAAACAAATATTGTGTGACTCCATTTAAAAGAAATGTAAAGAACAGGCAAATCCAAAGAGACAAAAAACTGATTACTGGTTGCTTCGAGCCGGCGGGAGGGAGAAGAGAGGGATTGGAAAGAAATAGGGAATGACTATTCGTGAGTAATGGAGTTTTTCTTTTGAATGATGGATATGTTCTAAAATTGACTCTAGTGATTGTTGGTAAATTCTGTGCATACACTAAAAATCACTGAATTATATACATTATAAAAATGAATTCTATGGTATATAAAGGCCATATCTATAAAGTTTTTATGAGGAAATGTAGGCACAGGTGCCAACAAATTTGGTTATTGAAAATATCTAAAAATAAAAATGTCTGGAACAACTTCTTCGAATATTTCTTTTCTCAACTTAGTCTAGAAGAATCAGCCACTCTAGTCAAGTAATTATAAGACTTGTGATAAATGTCAGTTAGCATCTAACAGATATTCAAACCATCTCAATAGGACTGTTATTTATGTCAATTGTAGCTTAAAAGTATGAAAACATTCCAGTAAAAAGAAAACTGGAGGCTTTTGACCAGGTAAAGTAGTGACTCAGTGTTATAGAAACAAATAGTCGAGAACCCAGGACTCTTGAATATGACAGTAATAATTTGTTATTCCCAGGAGTCAATAGAAAAATTCTAATGTAAGTTGAAATTCATTGAGTAGAGTTTGAATATGGCCACACATTCTTTAATAGTTTTTTCTATGATCTACCATCATTCAAAGTAAATATTAAATTTTTCCCAATTGTCTGAATTCATAGTAAAGGAATCTATATGATATAATGAGAGGTACTGGCCCATGAAAACAAACATCAGATTATCTGGGGCACTAAGTCCAGAAGGTTTCAGAGAAGAAGTGGGGTAATAGGGCTGCCAATCCACTGTTCTCAAAAGGAAATAGAGCTTTCCTGATCAACCACAAAGGGGATTACAAATCCAAGACTATGAGCCTGTTTCTAATCAAAGGATATCTAGGCAACTCTCTTGTACTTCTACATTTTGCAACCCTAGTTAAAATATAGAAATACCACTGGATTGCCAGACTCCTAACTGACTAGACAGGTTAAAAACTGTGAATTTTCTTAAAAAGGTGGATATACCATTGCAGAGACTGTCTATAACCTATATCTATACTTATTATAAATTCACACTTTCTTTTTCTGTAATTCCTTAAATTACAACTAATAAATACATACAGGATTAACAATGAAAAGATCTTTTTGTAGAGATTTTCGACATTCAGTGATTTTCTTGGAGCGTACATTCTTCTTCCATACACTAAAAGCCTTCCATTTCCGGAAAAGTGAAAATATGGGGATCTTGGTGAGTTCTCTGTGATATAGGTATTCCTGTTCCCATCGATCAAGTTCAATAAATTCAATATCATCATTGTAAACGTGTGTCACTGCCTTTTGGCTAATCGTATAGTAGTCATTTTTATTGATGTTCTCGTAAGGTACAACTCTATGAACAAATAAAAATTTGGACAAATGAATAAAGTGTCCAATACAAAATCAAGCAATTGAAGTTACTTTGTTGTAAGGAGATAAATTTCTTGAATACTATTAAAATTTAATTCTATTTAAATTTTATGACTTAATACTATTTAAAATTGAACAAAATTCTCACAAAGTACTTTCAGGTTGAATAAATTACTCAAGAAAAGGAGAGGGAGCTGGTTTTAAACATTTGGTCTTATTATAAAGATTTCACATTCTTGGCAATATGCCAATATCATAGTTAGATGATTTTTACAATAAAAGAAACCTACTATAAATATTTAAAACTTAATCATCCTTAGTGAAAACAACTGGAAACTGGGTATTTAATTTATTATTGACTCTTTGGAAATTATTTGATATTAATAGCATATTAATATTATTCAATATTATTAATAGCATAAAAGAGTTTTAAACTGTCTAGTATTTACAGTTATAAAATATATGAAAGAAAACATAAAGTACATAAGAATTGACCCAAATTAAGATAAAATTTATGTCTAAGTCATCACATACACAATAATCATTACTCAGAAATTATTTAGTTCAAGATATGTCTTTCTTTAATGATCATCAAGGTCATTCCTTAACTGTATGTATAAGAGGAAACAAATCAAGTAGAGAAGAAAATGAAGAACAAGATAAAAACAGAAACTGGAGCAGAAGGAAAAAAAAGTAATGAGAACAGAAAGGAATGATTCTTTAAAAAATTTTTAAATAATAATTTACAGTACAAAAACACTTCCTGTAGTATTAGCTATAACATTAAATATTATATGCATTAATTAATATTAAAACAAATATAAAATGATATAGCACCTTATTAATATATTGTTAGGAATTTAGGAAAGTAATATTCCTGAAGATTCTCTGAGAGTTTAGAATAAGATAAAGGTTAAATAACATACAAAACACAAATCCCAATTGTTTTTATGTTAAAACTATGCAAAAGTATGCATATTAGTAACACTCCAGTGCAAATCTATTGTTTCCCTTGTCTGTGTTCTCTTCCAGTCCCTTTTTTTTTTTTTTTGGTACTGGGGATTGAACTCAGGGCTACTCGACCACTGAACCACATCCCCAGTCTTATTTTGTGTTTTTTTTTAATGTAGAGACAGGGTCTCACTGAGTTGCTTAGCACCTCGCCATTGCTGAGGCTGGCTTTGAACTCGCGATTCTCCTGTCTCAGCCTCCCTAAGTGCTGGGATTACAGGCTTGAGCCACCGCGCCTGGCTTCTTCCAGTCCTTTGTTTTGTATTCTGAACCTAGAGTGAAATGATAGAAGTTGCTGTACATAAACAAATTCATGTGCATGTGTATGGTCAATTTTTGAGGAACTGGAACAAAATTCTTAGGTCCTTTGTCAAAATGCCAAGAACCACTGGCATAAGTAATTTTTATTTTTTTCATTTTTGTCTTAATAAAACTGAGTAAGAATATTTTTGTATATTGGGACATATAGGACCAAAATGAAAGAAAACCCAAGAGCTGTTCATATGAGCCCACAAAGAAACCTGAGGGGCAGATGGTACTGTGGAATGTGGGAGGGAGCTGATAACTAAATTTAAGGTTGTTCTATTTCAGTACTGCAATGGAAAACCTGACCCATTAACTGACTTTCTTAAAAAAAATTTTGTTTAGTTGTAGTTGGACACAATATCTTTTTTAT
This sequence comes from Geosciurus inauris, assembly GCA_004024805.1. Lineage (NCBI taxonomy): Eukaryota > Metazoa > Chordata > Mammalia > Rodentia > Sciuridae > Geosciurus > Geosciurus inauris. Next base: position 21,766 of record PVHX01008069.1, read on the forward strand.
TTAATTATTTTTATGTAGTGCTGAGGATGGAACTCAGTGCCTTACATGTGCTAGGCAAGGACTCTACCTACCACTGAGCCACAACCCCAGACCCCATTAACTGACTTTTTGATGTGTTCCAATCAGGCATTGCATGGTCCTGGTAAGATACATGGAAAACATTAAAACGTTTCCCCTTTTCCCATTGTCAATAGCTAAAGATATTAATAGGGCGTTCTTGGAGTAATTCTCTCCAAAATGGGAAACTTCAAAACGTGAGACTTGCCAGTGAAATTATAATCAACTTCAGATGTTTCATTAACATCAAACATCAAACCAACCTAGAAACTAGAACAGCTAACAAAGCCCTTGGTTCATATTGGAAAACTTGTTCTGTGTGGTTTATCTGCTATTGACAGCTCTGCTAGAAGGTGGCATGTGTGGTCCTTGATGTTGCCACTTAGAAATTATTTTATTTGCATTTTTCTTCATCCTCAAGCCTTTATGGTTTTTTCCTCTATACACTTCCACTGTTAACAGAGAAAATGAACACATGTGAGTCTTTTTCCAAGATTGGTTCATCAATATCAAAATCATCTGGGATATTTATTAAGAATCTAGATGTCTGGGTCAAACATGGAATCTTCATGTATTGTGAGACTCCTGATTAGCAAGCTGCCTGGGTGATCCTAATATAAAATGTCTGTGAACCACAAAACTGTATCTGAAAAGATACAACAAAAACAAGACTGAGACAACTTGATCTCTATTTCATATTGTCACTTGAAAATCTACATACTATGCTTTCCTTTCTGGGCATATCTCATGCTTTCCTCCAAACAAAGGTACAGAAGTTGTACTCCACTTTTTTTCTAACTCTTCTGGTCTTCTGACTACCTTTCCTGTGTTTCTAAAGTTGTGCAGAACTTCTCTCTTGTGTGTAGAAAGCCTTTTTTTGACCCTGCTGGACTTCTGTGCTTTGCTATACATGCTCTGCCTCAGAGCACTTAGCAGTTTCTGGAGTTGAATACCACCCATAATGGTGACTGCCCATTCAGCACTTCTTGGCATTCAGGATTCCAACTTTAGTTGCCTCCTGGATAGTTGATTTGGATATTTGTTCTACTAGTCTTCTCTTTGACAAAATAATCAGAAAAATTAAGCTTCCTCTAAAACCTTAAGAGAGAACTTTTAAAAATTCAAGAATAAAATTCCTACTTTGCTACTAAAGAAGATGACTTTATGATATATTTACCTAAACAGAGATCCTTGGCTAGATAATGAATCAGGCTGAAGTAAAGATCTTTAATAAAATCACATTGAACTATACTATCTCCGAACTAGAAAAAAAAAATCTGTCATGATTTGTTGTTCAATGCAGGAAAAGAAGTCCCTTGTCTAATGATTTTACTGTAGAATCTCTCTCTGTCCATCTGAAATGAAACTTACACTTTAAGTCATTTATTAACTTTTGTGTCTTGTTTGAAAGGATCCAATGGAGTGACGACATTGCCTGGCTCTTGTGGTAGGTCATAAATTGTCCTATTATTTTTCATGTCATGTATAACTCAAAGTGATTCCGTACTGGAAGTCTTCTCTTGGAGTTACTTCTTTGATTTTTTGCAAAACAATAAAACCTTATTGTGATCCTTTATTTCAGGCAGCAGCTCTATTATACCCTGCAGTGATGGGAAATGCTGTTTATCTTTAAACCAGTCCACCAGACCAATAATGCTGAAACATGGTTTGCCTCATGTAACCCTTCTGCTAAGGAACTTTGGATAGCCTCTGATTGCTTGTGTTGTTAAATCCTAATTATTGTGCCAGATGTTTGTTGCATTCTTCTGTTTCACATTAGTTGCTTCTCAGTGGGCACAAATTGCCCATTTTAGTCAGGCTGGTTTTTTATCATGTCCATCGTTGGCCATATGTGAATGCATGCATATGTCTGTTCACTGTTTCCTCCTTCCATCTCTTTTAAGTTTCTGATTTCTACAGGCAGGAGAGTAAACCCTACTAAATTAAATAAACTCCTGTAGCCCTCTGCAACTTGAAGTTCTCTTGTTTCATTATTACACAGCTTTAATTGTTATAATTTGAACCCATTTATTGGTTAAGCAAGTAAGTTATAAGTAAGCAAGTACATGTCTAGGAAGAAATAAATATTTTATTTATAAACTTCAATTTCCTTGATGACAGTCAACCCTATGAGTCCAGATTTAATCTCAACTGCAGAAGGGAAATGCTTGCTTTACTTCTGATTTGATGAACCAAAGATTTTAAATTACCTGATAAGAACTCCTTTTTACCTACGAATTAAACAAATACATAACCAAAAGGAAATTGTCAAGTTTCATCAGTAAGAGAGTGATCTGGGACAATGTTTCTCAGAAAATAGTCCTTGGAGGAGCATCATCAGCATTATGTGGGGACAACAGATTTCCATACCTCCTTCCAAATCTATCGAAACTCTGGGGACTTAATAATCTGTGATTTTACAAGTCCTTTGGGGCTTGCTTGAGAACTTACTGTTCTGGGTCTATAGTGTCAAATTCTAGTTGAATAATGGAATCATCTGATGAGTTTTTAAAAAATGCTGTTGTTCAGGCTCCACCATAAACCAATTAAATAAATCACAGGGGGAGAGTCAAAGCTGAGAAATACAGCTATAGATTCTTCCATTTTTTTATGAAAGGAAGTTAATAAGTTGTGATATCTCCAGAGCAGAGTCAGAATGTGTGTGTATGTGTATGTGTGCGTGTGTGTGTGAGAGAGAGACTGCATGCACGAATGAAAGAAAGATAAGAAGATGATCTGCAGCTCAAGATTTTTGATGTTCACAAATGAAAATCCAAAGGCCTGTAGAGTTTCTGCTTGCTAACCAACGTTAGATTTATTAGATTTCAGATTTCCTTGTGATTTAGCCTAAGAAAGCTGTCATTGTGTTAGACAACTTGAAGTTTCTGATGTCTTCAAAATTATCCATTAATATATAATATATAAACCTCATAGTAGAGTTTTTAAAAATAATTATAAATGCACATGGAAACCAGAATGCTGCCATTTGAGAATATGTCATGCTGGTGTCTATCTATATTATCTGTTCTAGGCCACTAAACATGCAATATATCTTAAAGGATAGAATAGCTTTAGTTTGAAATTTAAAAAGCTGCTTAAAAATTACTTTTAACATAAAAGGTTTAGAAATACTTCAGGTATCAACTTAATCATTTAGAAAGTGATTTGTAAAAAAATCAAAGAATTAATTCCAATCACTTAGAAAGTGATTAAGTCTACTCCAAGCTCAGAGGAGACTTTACTTGGTCCTAAAAGTCTGAGGTATATAATTATGTTCCTTAGACTCCTAATTCCAACCTCTGATTCAACTGAATGTCTTTCTAATTTATGTAATCAAAGAAAATATTTTTTAACTATATATACCTATTAAGATAATTTATGTCTAATGTTCCTAGAAAAATGCACTGGGAAACACTGAAGTATGAGACATGTTGTTCTCTTTCATGGCTTTCCATGGGCCTTACAGATGCTTGGTATCTGAGGATGGCTCTGTCATACAGTCTGACCTAGCCATTAAATTATAATAGCTTTAAAATTGACATCATACAGAGTATTAAATCAGAATTGGAACACAGAGTATCAGGCATTATTCTGAATTTCCTATGTGCAAATCACAAAACATCAAGTAGTAAACTCCTTAGTGCATCTGTACCTCTTTTCTTTCAGCTGATAATGCCTTTCTAATGATGCCCTTATGAGAATGAAATAAAATTAATGTCAGAAAGCACTAAGTACAAATGCCTAGTACAGTGTGTGCAGCACAAATATCAGTAGTAGTTGTTATCATGAGGATTAGTATATTAGGCATAGTACATGAGAGCTTGGATTCTAAAATCCAACTATTTGATTCACCAACTATAAATTTGGACAAGTTAAATCAAATCTAGGTCTCAAATGCTACATCATTTGCAAAATGGATTTTTCAATTCTACCTACACTATGGAATTGCTATGAAGATTTAATTAGTTAATACATATGAAACATTTAGAACAATGTTTGGTATACACTGAGAGTTAGTGTTGGTAGTGTCATGTTGTAGTACTCATTCATTCACATTAGTACCCTACTGTGGCTGCCCTTAATACCCTTACTGGGGTGACAAAGTTTATATTTCTATGAACAAATAAAGAGCAAAATGTGGACTTATCTAACTGAAATAATAGTGAAGTGAGGCACTACATAGATATGGAAAAAAATCCATCAGCTACTAGAAAGGGAATTATCCAATACCAACAGTGGTTTCTTTTATACCAGACAGAAAAAGAGATACTTAAATATTGCTCAAGTAGGAGTCTTCCTGATCCAAATAAATGTTTAAACTCACAAGACTTTCTTAGATTATACTTTCATAAACTGTACAGGAACTACTTCTTGACATCAGGGAAGTATCAGACTTCCCTTTTCCAGGAACACTTGAAGTAGCCAAACAGCCACCTGAGAATTATTTTCTCTTTGAGTGACAACTCCCATGTTGGTGGAAGAGATCCACAGTGGGAGGATGTGGAAGTCACCTTGACTTGAAAGTCTTTTTACTCACAGGAGCCAATATCATTTTCAATAACTTCATATGCATAGATTTCAGCATCCTTGCAAGGGACATGCCCCCAAAAGAGTCTCTACAATTTTTGGAAGTCTAAAGCTTTGACTCTTGATGAGGTGTTTATAACACATTTTTAATTCCCCCAATGCATGTGTAATTTATCAGTTGGGGTCATTTTTTTCATAATCAATGTTACCTCAAAACAATAGACTTTTACTCTTATTAGGTCACCCAGGAAACAGAGCTGCCAAATTAACTAAAGAGCATAATCTGATGCAAGAGAAAATTGTATTGCAATCCTCTAGAGCCATGTTTCCCAAACTTTGCATGGTATAAAACCTTCATACAATGATATAACTTCTATAACTGCAGAGGCCTGATGAAGGCATTAATTGTAATTTGTTTATATTATATAATAAGAAAAATAAAACACAAGGTTGAAGGTACATAGTGAATATTCAATTTGATAAAAATTCCAAATAAAATCTTGGTCCACCACAGCAGTGACCATAATTTTTATGAAGTAGCTACCTGAATTTTTTTATTAAGACATGATGACTAATCTGTTCAAATTCTTAGTAGTTTTTAGTACTATTGATTGAGTTTATAGAAGTAGGAGGCAGCAAATGGCAGAAAATGAGTTTTTACTCTGTTTCTAGCAGTGCAAAATTTCCTCTTCCATTAACCAGAATTTGGATAACTTGTTCTCTTAAAATCATTCATTAAAGACACTATAATTTTTCAACACTAAAAGTTGTTTATTTCTTAGATATATGTTTTGTTGAAACTTCTTGTAATAGTATAATTGACTTACAGTCCAAACTTTTCCATATCAAGTTTTTCAGAAATAATGGTGAGACTTTCAAACACAGAAAGATGTTATTCTATTTGATTTAAGAATCTTTCTTCAGGTTCAAATCCATAACAATAACTAAAATTCATCATATAATCATTTCAAAATAATATCACTTTTCCAAAGTTAAATTTTTGTTTTGAATTCCTAATCTTTGACAGTGTGTGTTAAAGTATATTCTGGCAATTCTTGGGATTATTCAGTTCATTCAGGCACTCAAATATCAGTTAATACCCATTTATATAAACAATAATTTTGCAAAGTTAAATAATTTGAAAAATATTTTCTGATTCTTTACAAAATTTTTCCTTTGGATCTCTAATACACTTAAGTATGAAGCAAACTAAGAAGCATTCTGCTCTTGTTTCTTTGTAGGAAGTTAAAAACAGATGGTTATGTTATTGTCACCATTTTCACAATATTATTTAATTTGTAATTCATAATTGCAGGGAAACATTTATACATGGGACTTCCTCTGTGAATAAAATATTACTTGAGACTCAGGATTGTCAGAATAAACTCTATAATACATTTTAAGAAGTATTTGCATGCTATTTCATTTGCCTTGAGTATTTCATGCCCAATAGATCATTTTCTTCTTCAAAGTTCTTCCAAACATTTATTCCATCTCAAGGATCCTAAATAGTGTTATTACTAATGTCTAAATGCTACTAAATTAGCAGTTACTAATGTCTGTAGATTAATCAACATGACATAAAAATTCTTTTTACAAGAAAACTTTAAATATGTCCTGAATTTTAGCAACCTATGTTATCTAACATGTTGATCTATAATCACATTATTTCTTTGCTTTTCAAGTTGCAAGTAGAATAAAACATTTCCTCATAACCTGGTAAAATTGTAACTCCACAATAGTAATTCATTCTAACATTAGATGTTGTGTGTTTTTGTACTCCTAATTCTTGAGTTTCTTAACCTGATGTTAATCTAAAAATAGGATTTTTTTTCATGTTTTGTTCTCACACATGCTTTCATATGTTCAAAGCCTTTTCTGAGTGGGTTAGATATCTTCTGGTGAAGTGTTGATGTAGATTGCCTGGCAACACTGATTCATTTTATAATCTTTCTGTACAGATAAGATATTTTGACAAAAGAATAAATATGATGATTCACAAAACCAAGTATGAGATAATTCTAATTATATTGCGTAATTTTGAATCTTTTAAAAACTACTGTTTTTGCCTTATATATCTATTAATTTTTCAGCTTTAATAAAAATTTGTTCAATATGGATGAATGGGAAGATAAATGTTTGTGAAAATAAAATCCATTTAATCATACAGTATTTAAGAGAATGGTGTCAGAAAATGAACTTCTAAAAATATTTTATGTAATTTTCATTTAAAATGTTTAAAATGTTTAAAAAACTCAAGGCTGTGGTAAAGCATTGAAATACAAAAAGCTCATTAAAAGATAAAACGGGGCTGAGGTTGTGGCTCAGTGAAGGAGCACTTGTCTTGCATGTGTGAGGCATTGGGTTTGATCCTCAGCACCACATAAAAATAAATAAATAAAATAGAGGTATTGTGTCTATCTACAACTAAAAAAATTTTAAAAAGATAAAATTAAGAAAAAATTTAAAATATAAAAATTATTTACACTTGACTATGGTCAAAATTTTAAAAATTACAAAGGTCTACACTGCTCTTTTCTAAAACTATTAGAATATGTTTACAAATTATGTTTTGGAAAATTGTTTTTTAATTTTTAAAAGCAATTCATTATGAAATTCAATTAAGACTCAGATTTTGTCTAGCTTATGACATCAAAAAACAAATGAGAGAAAGAAAAGGGCTAGAAAAGGGAGGAACTACACCACAGGAAAGATCAATCAAAGGAGAAGCCAAGTCAAGTTAAAAAACAAAAATAAATCAAAATGACTGGGAATACAAACCATGTCTCAATAACACTGAATGTCAATGGCCTAAACTCATCAATTCAAAGACATAGACTGGCAAATTGGATTTAGAAAAACAAGACCCACCAATGTACAACTGGAGAAATGAAAAGTTGTGCTCCATTTGTGTGCAATGAATCAAAATGCATTTCGATGTCCATGTATACCTAAGTAGAATAAATAAAATTTTTAAAAAAGACCCAACAATATGCTGCCTTCAAGAGACTCATCCTACAGGAAAAGACATCCACATACTGAAGGTGAAAGGATGGTAAAAAACGTATCACTCACATGGACCATGTAAACAAGCAGGGGTTTCCATCCTTGGATCAGATAAAGTGGACTTCAAACCAAAATTAGTGAAAAGAGATAAAGAAGGTCATTTCATACTGCTTAAGGGAATCATACATCAACAAGACATAAGAATATTAAATATCTATGCCCCAAACAATGGGGCATCTATGTAAAGAAGCAAACCCTTCTCAACTTCAAGAATCAAATAGACATAATAATACTAGGTGACTATAGCACACTTCTCTCACCACTGTATAGATCTTCCAAACAAAAACTAAACAAAGAACCATAGAATTTAATAAAACAATCAATAATTTAGACTTAACTGCATATGTAGAATATTCCATCCATCAACAAGTGAATACAGTTTTTTTTTTTCCTCAGCAGCACATGGATCCTTCTCCAAAACAGACCATATGTTATGCCACAAAGCAAGTCTTGGAAAATACAAAAAACCAGAGACACTACCCTGCATTCTATCTAACCATAATGGAATGAAATTAGAAATCAATGACAAATTAAAAAATAGAAGCTACTCCAACACCTGGAGACTAAATAATATGCTACTGAATGACACATGGATAACAGAAGACATTAAGGGAGGAGAAAAAAAAAATTCTTACAGGCAAATGAGAACTCCAATACAACATATCAAAATCTCTGGGACACTTATGAAAGCAGTACAAAGTGGAAATTTTATTGCATTAAGCTCATTCATTAAAAGAATAATACGTCAACAAATAAACAACCTGACACTACAACTCAAAGCCCTAGAAAAAAAGGAACTGACCAACACCAAAATCAGTAGAAGACAGGAAATAATTAAAATCATGGCAGAAATCAATGAAAATTGACACAAAAGAAACAATTCAAAAAATTGACAAAACAAAAAGCTGGTTCTTTAAAAAATTAAATGAAATTGACAAACCCTTAGCCACCCTAATGAAAAGGAGAGAGAAAACTCAAATTACTAAAATTCGTGATGAAAAAGGAAATATCATAACAGACACTACTGAAATAGAGAAGATAATCAGAAACTATTTTGAAAATTTATATTCTAGCAAAATTGAAAACTCTGAAGACAATGACAAATTTCTAGAGGCATATGACTTACCCAAACTGAACTAGGAAGTCATACACAACTAAAACATATCAATTTCAAGCAAGGAAATAGCAGGACCCATCAAATAGCCTAGAAAAGCCCAGCATAAGACACATACTCAGCCAAGTTCTACAAGACCTTCACAGAAGAATTAATATCAATATTTCTTAAATTATTCCATAAAATAGAAAAGGAGGGAACCCTTCCATATTCATTCTATGAGGCTAGTATCATCCTGATACCAAAACCAGGCAGAGACACATCAAGAAAAGAAAATTCCAGACCAATATCCCTGATGAACATAGATGCAAAAATTCTCAGTAAAATTTTGGCAAATTGCATACAAAAACATACTAAATAAATAGTGTACCATGATTATGTTTGGTTCATTCCAGGGATGCAAAGTTGGTTCAACATAAGGAAATCAATTAACATAATCCATCACATCAATAGACTTAGATAAGAATCATATGATTGATGCAGAGAAAGCATTGGACAAAATACAGCACCCTTTCATGTTCAGAACACTAGAAAAACTAAAGATATTAGGAACATACCTCAACTTTGTAAAAGCTATCTATGCTAAACTCAGGGGCAACATCATTCTAAGCAGAGAAAAATTGGAGGCATTCCCTCTAAACATGGGAAAGATAGGGATGCCCACTTTCACCACTTCTAGTCAGCATAGTCCTGGAAACTCTAGCCAGAGGAATTAGACAGATGAAAGAAATTAAAGGGATACAAATAGGAAAAGAAGAACTCAAACTATCATTTTTTGCCAATGACATGATTCTATACTTAGAGGATCCATAAAACTCCACCAGTAAACTTCTAGAATTAATAAATTCAGCAAAGTATCAGGATATAAAGTCAATACCCCCAATATCCAATCCACTTCTATACATCAATGTTGAATCCTCTGAAACAGAAATTAGTAAAACTACCCCATTCACAATAGCCTTTAAAAAAAAATTACTTGGGAATCAATCTAACAAAAGAGGTGAAAGACCTATACAATGAAAACTACAGAACACTAAAGAAAGAAATTGAAGAAGACCTTAGAAGATTCCCGTGCTCTTGAATAGGCAGAATGAATCTCGTCAAAATGGCCCTGCTACCAAAAGCACCATACAAGTTCAATGCAATTCCAATGAAAATCCCAACACCATTCCTTAAAGAAATAGAAAAAAGTAATCATGGAATTCATTTGCAAAAATAAGAGACCCAGAACAGCCAAAGCAATCCTTAGCAAGAAGAGCAAAGCAGGAGGCATCACAATACCAGACCATAAACTATATATACTACAGAGCTATAGTAACAAAATTAGCATGATACAGGCACCAAAACAGTCACGTAGACCAATGGTACAGAATAGATGATACAGAAACAAACTCACTTAAATACAGATATCTCATACTAGACAAAGGTCCCCAAAACATACATTGGAGAAAAGATAGCCTCTTCAACAGTGGTGCTGGGAAAACTAGAAATACAAATGCAGCAAAATGAAACTAAACTCCAATCTCTCACCATGCACAAAACTCAACCTAGAATTAGACCAGAGACATTGCGTCTAATAGAGGAAAAAGTAGGCCCAAATCTTCATCATGTCGGATTAGGCCCCAACTTTCTTAACAAGACTCCTAAAGCACAATAAATAAAATCAAGAAGCAATTAATGGGATAGATTCAAACTAAAAAGCTTCCTCTCAGCAAAAGAAACAATCAATGAAGTGAAGAGAGAGCCTACATTTTGGGAGCAAATCTCTGCCACACGCATGTCAGAGCACTAATCTCTAGGACATATAAAGAACTCAAAAAACTTAACACCAAAAGAAACAACCCAATCAATTAATGAGCTAAGGAGCTGAACAGACACTTCTCTGAAGAAGAAATACAAATGATCAACAAACATATGAAAAAAATGTTCAATTTCTCTAGTAATTAGAGAAATGCAAATCAAAACTAAGATTTTTATCTCACACCAGTCAGAATGGCAGTTATCAAGAATACAAAAAATAAGTGTTGGCAAGTATGTGGGGTAAAAGGCATACTCACACATTGCTGGTGGGACGGCAAATTGGTGCAACCAATCTGGAAAGCAGTATGGAGATTCCTTAGAAAACTTAGAATGGAACCACCATTTGACCCAGCTATCCCACTCCTTGGTCTTTTTACCCAGAGGACTTAAAAACAGCATACTACAGTTTCACAGCCACTTCAATGTTTATAGCTGCACAATTCATAGTAGCTAAACTGGAACCAACCCAGATACACTTCAATAAATGAATGGATAAAAAAACTGTGGTATATATACACAATGGAATATTACTCAGCATTAAAAGAGAATAAAATTACAGCATTTGCAGGTAAATGGATGGAGTTGGAGAATATCATGCTAAGCCAAATAAGCCAATCCCAAAAAATTATGGGCCAAATGTTTTCTCTGATAGGTTGATGCTAATCTATAATGGGGGAGCATGGAATGAGTGGAGGAAATATGGATAGGGCAAAGGGCAGGGGGAAGGGCACATGGGGATAGGAAAGATGGTGGAATGAGATGGACATCATTATCCTAGGTACATGTATGATTGCACGAATGGTGTGACTCTACTTCATGTACATCCAGAGAAGTAACAATCTCTGCTCCATCTGTGTACAATAATCAAGAAGCTTTCTGCTATCATATATAATTGATTAGAGCTAATAAAAAAATTAAAAGACCTTAAGTGACAATTTTGTCTTTGAAAATGGCAGCATGTAATTGGAATTTCAATTACATGGTTGTGAATCTCTGGACAATTTGTAGATCTAGAATTTCTTAATCATTTCACTCAAGTCTTCTTTTAGCATTGAATCTGATGTTTATGCTGACAAGTGCACTATGTTCTAAAGCTACAAGATCAATGACTTCTTATTTTAATTTAGTAAAATTCTTAGCAACTCTTTGGTTGAATTTGAATTAAAAAGTATCTTCACAAATTTTTCATTTTCATATAATTGTGGATGGATATGGCTACTAATATATGATCAAATATTTTTCTCCAATCAGCAAAATTAAAAAGAGAATTAAAACAGTACCAAAAATCAATATAAGACAGGAAATAATTAATATCAGAGCCAAAATCAATTAAATTGAGATTTAAAAAACAATTCAAAAAATCAATGAAATAAAAAGTTGGTTATTTGAAAAAATAAACAAAATTGATAAATGCTTAGCCAAGGTAATCACAGAGAGAGGGATAAAAACTCAAATTATTAAAATTGTGATGAAAAAGGAAGCATCACCACAGACACTACTGAAATACACTACTGAAATACAAAATAATCAAAAATTATTTTGAAAATTTATACTGCATTAAAATAGAAAATATTAAAGACATTGACAAATTCCTAGAAGCATATGGCCTACCAAAATTGAACCAGGAAGGTATAGAAACTCTAAACAGATCAATTTCAAGTAATGAAATTGAAGAAGGCATCAAAAAACTACCAACAAAGAAAAGCCCAAGACTGGAAGCATTCTCAGTTGAGTTCTACCAAACCTTTTAAGAACTAATACCAATCCTCCTCAAATTATTCCATGAAATAGAAAAGAAAAGAACCCTTCCAAACTCATTCTATGAAGCTAATATTACCCTGATAACAAAACTCCACAAAGACACACCAAGGAAAGAAAACCTTAGACCAATATTCTTGATGAACATATAGATGAAAAAATTCTTAATAAAATGCTGGTAAATACCATACAAAAATACATTAAAAAGATAGTTTACCATGCCTAAGTGGGTTTCATCCCAGGAACACAAGTTTGGTTCAACATACAGAAATCAATAAATGTAATTAATCACATCAATACAGTTAAAAAACAAGAATTACATGGCTATCTCAACCTAAGTGTCCTTCAACAGATGAATAGATAAAGAAGATGAGGTATATATACACAATGGAATATTACTCAGCCTCAAAGAAGAATGAAATGATGGCATTTTCCAGTAAATGGATGGAGCTGTGGAATATCATGCTAAGCAAAATAAGCCAATCCAAAAAAACCAAAGGCTGAATATTTTCTCTGGTATGAGGATACTAATTCACAATAAGAGGGTGGGGGCTAGGGAAGAAAAGAGGTAGTCTGGATTAGTCAGAAGGGAGTGAAGGAAGGGGAGAGGGTATGGGTTAGGAAGGATAGTAGAATGAATTGGACATTATTACTATGTGCATATGTGATTACACAACTGCTGTGAATCTACATCATGTACAACCAGAAGAATGAGAACTTATACTGCATTTAAATATGAGGTGTCAAAATCCATTCTGTCATGTATAACTAATTAGAACAAATAAAAGAAAGAATGACAAAAATAAAGTTTTTTCAGAATCAAAGCTATGAAAACATTTTTACATATGCATCAAGAAGTATGGTTTTAAAATCAGGAACTAAACATGAGCCTCAACCTAAGATCTAAAACTTCCCTCCCCAAAAACTGATAAAAAACTATTTTAAAAGGTAGTAAGATAGTGGTGGATATTAAAGTAACAAATTAAACATTAAAACTATTTTTAAGATCCTTTAAAGGCCTTAAATTCAATTATGTTGATTTTCTCAACTTTAAAAAGACTATTTTCCTCATCTTTCTCTCTTGATCCCCATTCTCCTTCATCTACTACCCCATTTCTTTTCTCCCTTTGTTATTCCAAAATTAATATGTTAAAACTCAAATGCCTATTTTCCCTTGATGAGTCTTGTCTATTTAGTCATCTGTGTCTCAGTTAAAAGCAACTCTACTTTTCTTGCTCAAATGGACAACTGAGGTTATTCTGGACTCTTCTCTAGTTGTCTACCCTACATGTAATCCATAAAAGTATCTTGTTGGTTTTCCCTTCAAATTTCCCGAATCAGTCCTACATCTCCACCACTTGACTACTACCTACCACCTGGTCCATTTCTCGCTTGAATAACTAAGGGCTTTTATTTTTATTTTTCCTGATTCAACATATTCTTTCCCCAAAGACTTTTCTGCACAGTAGCCAGAATGATCCTTTTCAAAATGTAATTCAAATCATGTGACACTTATTTAGTCAAAATCCTTCAATGGTTCTCTATTTTTTTTTTTCTCAGAGTAGGAGCTAACGTGGGATTATAGCTCACTGGTAGAGTACTTGCCTAGCATGTGTGAGGCACTGGGTTTGATTTGTAGCATTGCATATAAAGAAATTAATTAATTAAAAAAAAAGATCCATCAACTAAAAAACATTTAAAAATACCTTGTGTGATCTGCCCCCAATCTCTCATTCACTCTATTATAAGCATATCAGCTTTTTCTTTGCTCCTTGAACAGTTCAGTTATGCTCCCACCTTATCTGCATCTATTTTCCTGCTGCCTGGAGTGCTCTTCCCCTGCACCATCATATAATTCACAATTCCTTCAAGTCTTTATTTGAATACCCCTTTCTCAATAAGGCCCACGCTGACCATTGCAATTAACACAACCTCTCACCCAGCACTCTCAGTCTCTATGACCCTACTTGATTTTGTCTAAAATATTTATGTTCCTATAGCATTCTAGATAATTTGTTCATATTTGTACCATATTTATTATTTTGTACCATATTTATTATTTTATTCCTGTTGAGATGCAAGCTCCTTGAGGGCAAAAATTCTGATCTGAATGGTTCACTAACATATCTCTAGCACTTCAAAGAGTTCCTGCTACAGAGAGATTGCTCAATTAATTTAAAATAAATTATTGGATGTTTGTAAGGATCTCTGATCTTCCTACAAATTATTTCTCACTCTTGTTAAAATATTTTGGATTTACAACAATTCTCTCATTTTACATTTTGATTAGAATATTTTCTTCTCTTTTCCTTCTCCCCAGAAGGAAAGCTGTGTTCAGTGTCATCTGACTTACTCAAAACTACAGCCCTGAGTAAGGAGAAATAAGAGAGTGGAGAATGGGTAAGGTAAATCAAGGAATTTGGTGGCAAAACTAAACTATCATCACCATCAAGGAAGACTTTTAACAATTGCTGTCAGATCAACTAAATAACAGAGAAAATCCAGTATCAGCTTTTAATTACTCTAATCAACTATCATCTGTGAGGCTGAACTTTAAAGCAATTCAGATTAACAGTTGTGTGACTCTTCAAATTATATCAACAAAAAATGTGTGTTAATCAACAATGGAAACAAAGCATGTGTGTACTGTTAATCTCTATAATACCCTAAGTTATCAAGCTCATTTTATTTCAAAAATTCCTTATTTCTACTCTATAAAGGGAAGCTGGAATGACATATAAGCAAATCATGTATCATTAGTGTTTATAAACTGTCATCTTCTATTCTCATTAGTCACAAAATACCAAAAATATTTGTAAAACTCATTAAAATAGATAATATAACATTATATAAATAAATAAGAAGTACAAAAGTGTACTATTCCATAGATAGTTAATTTTTATAAATAGATAAAGGGAAGATAAATGGGAAAAATAAAATTGCAATTAAGATTAATCATTGAGGACACTCAAAAGTATTTTTATCACATTTATCATTAACATTTAATCAATTATGGATAATACTTATATTCTTATCTATAATAAGATATAATAAACTGCTTAATAAAACAGAACTCACTTTAGATTATATGTATTATATTCAATGGATGACCTTGGCACTGCAGGAATCATATAAAGAAATCCAAGATTTTCATTTTCACGTATTATTTTGATGATTTGCAAAGGATCACAGATATTGGCTTTAATGACTTCTTCCGGGTCTTGGAAAACATATGTGGGATAAGTTGATGACCTACTCTCAAAAAGACCTCTTCTTCCAATACTTGTACGGGGCTGTTTAGGAGGAGAAGGAACGAACGCCTCATCAGAGGGTCGATAGATCTAAAGAAAACCAATTTAAAAACACGAGTTATGTGGGGTAAAAAAGGAAGAGATGAAATATTATCCTCAAAGGCAAGCATTTTGAAACTTAAAACTCTCAAACTCTTGTCCTTCTCAGTACTCCTTACCCACATGCCCCACCCCCTTCCCACAAAACAGCCCAGTGTCAGCTCCCATTCCCTTCTCTCTGTTAAGTCCATGTTTATTACATCCAAATATTACAACTCTCTGGTGTTTAGGAGAGCTCACCACTCTCCTTGCTTGGTTGCTCTGCATCCTGGCTGTGGCATCTCTGCTTAACCTCCTCAACTGTTCTTGATGCTTTTCAGGGAGTGAAATCTTGGACATCTGTTATCATAACTCATGATAAACTACTCATGATAAATGCGAGGAGTGGATACAATTAGTATTAGAAATCATGGTGTAGTAATTTTATTTTATTAACAAATAATTGCCTGCTTCTCAAACATAAGTGTGCATGCAAATTACCTGGGGGTCTCGTTAAAGTGCAGATTCTGATTCAGTACCATTAGAGTGCATCCTAAGATGCTGTACCTCTAACCTGATCATAGGCAATGTGGGTCCTGTGGGCCCATCGCTCATACTTGAAACAGCAAGGCTAAGTATCATTCTTGTCACACTCATATATTTGAGCTTTGCTCTTCTCTTTGGGTTTCACTGTCTGTGTCTTCAATACCACTCAAAAAAAAAAGCATCCTTTGTGGTGGCATTAGCTATATCCTTTCCTCTCATAAAGCTTCCTTGTTTGAAGAAACTTGACCTATCTCCAAAAGTTATCACTTTGTCTCTCTCAGAGTACAAGGGTAACTTGTTTAAAGATAATAGAGTAACCATAGTGGATCTGTTTTGTTAAATGACTGATGTAAAAGTATAAATAATTACTTTACTGCTTGTTGCATAATGGCTAGATGATGCCATTTCTGTAAAAGATTTATTACCACAAGCTCTGTTGGAACAACTTTCCCAGAAAGTTTATGTTCACAGGGATTGTTATTCTCCATCTCTGGTTTAATATATCCTATTGAATAGCAATTTGAGAGGAGAAGCCCAGCAAACAGAGCTGAAAGAAACACATCTTTGACCTCAAAAGACAAAATATGCTTCTTTCACTTATTGGCCAGGGATGGCAGCAATGACACTGTTCTTTGATGTGAAAGAATGGGCCAAACCTGATACTCAGACCAGGGAAAATGTATGTCACCTTATCTCAACATTTCAACATTTCAAATGTCAACTTTAATATTTTTATAAGATTAAAGTATTAATATTTTAACAGAAATACATTTATTTTCTTTATTGTATCTTTTTAAAAAAGTTTCACTACATTCTTAAAGATTTCTTTAGAAACAAGACTACATATTTTCATCTGAGGACTTACTTCTAATTATGTAACTTAGTGGAAAAAGGTCAATTTAACAGTTACATATGTTCACATTTGAGATTAGGAATAAAGGAAGCATTATTCAGAAAACACAGAACACCTATAGTATGCTTCTCTGATGGAAGCCTTGGTCTTAATTACCAGAAGCCTCCTCTCCTCTCTTCTTTTCTCCTCTCTTCTCCTCTCCTCCTCTCCTCCTCTCCTCTTTTCTTCTCTTCTCTTTCTCCTTCCCTCCTTCCCTCCCTTCCTACCTCTTCTAGAAAATCTTCATTGTTGCATTTCCATTCTAAATTTATCATGAGAAATCAATACCTGAAAAAATTACCTTCTCCTTAGAATAAATAACTTCTCCTTTTGCATGGAATCTATTTTTTCATATTTCCCTTTAACCCCTAATTCTTTACTGAATTCTTCCCTGGAATGATACAATCAGGAAGCATAGCCCATAACCTCACAGTCCTTTCAATCTTCCTTTGCGTCCCAGATGTCCATACAATGATTCTTTTCTTCCTTTTCAAACTCAAGCTCTTGGAGCCCATTTTATGTCAAGTTAATTAGTCTATGAGCATTCAATCTTTTCTGGCTCTATTTAAGATAGATCTCTCTTCATGTCACAAAAAACATATTAACTGAAGCTATACAACTCTATATAACTGTTCATCTGATTTCTTTCTCTCGAACTGACCTCACCCAAACCCATGGTGAGCTCCTGTCCACCTAGAGTCTCCTCAAGCCCCTACCTCTCCTAATTTATCAGTTTCAGTAACTTTCTACTCATTCCTCTGAGCTTAGCGAAACTCTCAAGGGTGGCTTCTCTTCCACTGACTGTGCCCCCTGGCCACCAGAGGTTTCTGGTGTAAGGGTTCCTTCCATTCAGTTCATCATTTTGTATCTTAAATGAGCAACAACAATTATTACTGCACACTACTGTTCTTGAGTGTTCACTTGTCCACCTATCCACTTCCAGACTCTGAAGTTCTCAATGACAGAATTTCAACTTGGCATTTCTAGCAGTATAGCCCAATGCCTGAATCAAGCATCAAAATGTCCTCCAATCAAAAACTCAGAGAAATCTTGGCTCTGCTGGTATCTTTACTATAGGTGTGATCTTCACATTTTCTCCCATTTCTCTTTCTTTTCATCTACAGATAATCAGTTAAAGCCAAGCTCTAGTAATTTCTCCTCTAAGCTACATTTGCTCTTGCAAGGCAACTTATCTACTCTGCAATTCTCACTGGCTACAAACACTGTCTTTTGAGCTGACTCAGTCTTTATTTTAGTGCCAGTCACCAAGGTCTTAGAGATTTCCGTTTTTGGTAAAAAATATGAAAAAATTAAAATAATTATATAACATTCTTAGCATGCAAGAGAAAGAAGAGACTGTGAAGATGCTGAAAACTTCCTTCATCTATTTAGTCTACTGTTCAAGTTTTCCTTAAGTAGGAAGAACTGAGAAATGTTTCTCAATTCCATATGCAGCCTTATAAAAATGATTTACCTCCTGTTTTATGAATTAAAAGCATTTTAGTAATACTGTACAAAGTTAAAACTAAAAGTATCAATATTATACCGGCTTTTTTCCCACATCATCTCGAGGCTCAACAAATGAAGTAAGTGATTTGATAGATTTTCTTTCTGCTGAGCTTGGTGATGGTTTAAGGATTCCATGAGTTCTTAACTGCAATCGGTTCTGTTCATATATGTATTCTGGCTGCTGCTGATCTTGATAGACTTTTAGCACTGGCTTTGGGGAATACAGAGAGAGCCATGTTAATCTTTTAACATTAGTGTAAACTTGTTGTGTTCTTCACTATCTTTACACTCTTTCCCTGTAGGAAACTAATCTCTTTCCTAGACTAATTTCCTAAAAGCCTCATCCCTAACATCAACTACTACCATTGTCCATCCCTCACCTATTGGTTGAATAAGAGTTTTCTACTTGGTTTCCATTAATTTTGTAGTTTAATTTACTAATGAATACTCCTGGGAGTAAGCTTATCACAGATAGTGCTCAGAGGCATGAAATAATATGTCTCCTAATTGCCCAGGACAAACTACTCTATTATGAGAAGGAATTTTCAGTATAACAATTTGTACACTGGAGGAAGCAGAACAAAGTCATCAGGGCAAGTAATGGCTTTGAGAATGGGGAATCCCAAATTTTCCAACAAATACTCAGTGGAAAGTATGGAAGGAAAAAAAATAAAAGGGAAATTGTGTATGCATTCTTCAAATTCAAATTCTCAGGTTACTGAGACTGAAGCAGAGTACGAATACAGAAAGGAGAAGGTAAGGAAAAACTTGTAGGCTTTGGATTGGAATTAAAAATGTTAGTGTGAATTCAAGATTTAGAAATTTACAAACATACACATATACACATCTCTAGCCCTGTATATTTAAAGGTCTAAATGCAATTATGTCCAATAGTAATATGTATACATTGTGACTACATCTTGGGTTACAGAATAGCATTTTTTGCTAAAATGAGTACCTAACTCCTTGTTGAAGGCATGGAAAATACAAGGTAAGCCTCGAACATCTTATGTTGGAAAGCAAGGAAGTACTCAAAAACTGTTGTTGACATGTCAAAAAGACATAAGAATTTAAGGATATGCCTCCAGATAATTTAAATATAAAAATGAAAAATCATAGAAATTGAGTACAATACTAAATTTTCAAAAAGTTATAAATCCATGCTGATATTTTAAAGTATTTAAGACTGAAGATACATCTGTTCTCTTTAGAAGAATGCTAATTAATAAGTGTATGGAACAATCTGAGTATCAAAAAGTACATAGTCAATTTTAAATATATTACATAAATAAAAGCCATGAATCTATGGATTTTTTAATGGCAGATGAGAGAAAGTAATATTCTTATTATTAGAAGAACATAACTTACAATTGTAGATGTTATGATAGAATTAGAAAACCAATATTTTGCCCTCTCCAATGTAATATTTGATTTGGGTAAGAATCATCAGTGGAGACTAAAGTTATTTTGTAAAACGTTTTGGGGGAATGCAACATTTGTACAAAGTGAAATATCATCACCTGAAGATTACTTATTAACTTACCAGTCACAATCTTAAGTGTTTAAACATCATGAATAGTGAGACAACATGATGTTATGTAACTTCCTGATCTGGTAAAATATAAAGTTCACAATATTACCTTTAAGCATTGCTACCAAAAACGTTTAAGCTAACCCTGATCAAGCCTACAGACTTAGAGAGACAGAAAAAGAGAAAAGTCAAATTACACAATAAGAAAAAAATCAGGCATATCCAGAATGTGCAGTGGTGCTACACAACAGCCCACAACTCTTTAGTAAGTGTTACCAAAAATTTAGTTATAGGACTCTTCTAGATAAAAAGGAACATAACTAAAAAATGTAGTACTTTAATCTTTATTAGATCCTTGTTAGGGGTGAAAACTAAAGATATTTCAGGAACAAATGAAGCTATTTCAGTGTGGACTGGATTTTAGATGATACTATGGAATTAGTAATTTTCTTAGGTATGAATATAGAATTATGGTATGTAGAGAACTGTTCTTAGGATTGCACGCCTAAGTATTAAGAATTAAGAATTGAGTGTTGTTATGTTTACAATTTACTTCAAATAACAAAGTAACAGCATATATGACAAAATATGTCATAAACATAAGACAAAATTCTGACAGTTCTTGAATATAAGTGGAAGGTATATGAACATTCATTGTCCTCTTCTTTAAACTTTCCTGTATATTTGAAACTTCATAAAGAAAAATTGGAAGAAGTTGAATTTAAAAAATAAAGTTGCAAAACCACAAAGTGTGATAGATTCACATAAATCTTAATAGTGGTCATCTCATTCTGAGACAGGAGTAAGATTGGAATGAAGCATAAAAGGCATTTCAGCTATATATCAGTGTATTCCTTTAAAATAGATATTAAAGCAAACTAGGCAAAATTCAGCATTATTTTGTTTACATACTTTTCTTAACTTTATGTATTTGAAATGTTCAATAAAATAGGATAGGAGTACATTTCTTAACATAATTATAAAGTACCTAGCAAAATCAATAGGACATGCCTATTACCCTAATTAGGAAAACCTTAAGGCCATTATTAAGTCAAGAACAAGAACATTATTTTCACTATCACCTTTATTATTAAATTCTTAATTTAGAGAATCACAGCCTTTGGGACAGGAGTCCCCTGCATTTCTCCTTTGCTAGAAAAGCAATAAAACCTTCTTTTTCCTTTTTCTCAAAAAAAAAATTCTTAATTTATTTGGAGCATCTAGTCTTTCTCTGAAGGGTCAGATAGTAAATATTTTAGGGTTGTAGGTCATACAGTCTCAGTTACAACTACTCAACTCTATCATAGTACTATACAAGTAGTCTTAGATGGTATGTAAATTTATTAGCAGTGATCCAATAAAGCATTATTTACAAAAAAGGTTATAGAATTGGATTTGACCAGTGGGCCATAGTTTGCTGAATTCTGATCTAGAAAATAAAGTAATTGGTGTAAACACAAAAAATAAAGGTAAATTTATCTAATTGTCAATTATGTTTCTTATATACCTTGAAAACAAAAGCTTAACACTAAATATAAGATATTATGGTAAATAAATATAAGATATTTAAATATCATTAATTTCATTAATGGTATTAATGAAATTCTGGTTTAAAATAAACACACAAAATCCATTTGCTTTTCTACGTACTGAAAATAAACAAAGGGAGGGAAATATTTTCAAAATAAAGAACAAAGTAAAGTAAACTAAAATAGTTAAAAATTTATTTGAGAAGTACAGGGCTTTAGTATAGCAAACTACTAAATCTCTCTGAGGATGAAAAACAAAACTGCAAAAAAATAAGAAAATGCTAAGTGTGAAATGTGGGGGAAATCACATGATAATCTCCATAGATACAATAAAGGCATTTGATTAAGTTCAATATTTACTTCTAATAAAAATAATAAAAAATAAGATGCAAATGGCAACAACAATAGTGATGCCATTTTAGATCTATCCATCTTGCAAAAATAAAAGAAATGATAGCATCTGCTTTGACAAAGATGTGGGTAAACAGGTCGTCTCCTCTCTGTCCGTGGAAAAACTAGTTAAACCTTTCTTGAGGGCAAGTGAGCAATATTTTTCAAAATTACATTTGTAGATATTCTGTGTCCTATAAAATACCATTTTTTTATGTACAAAGACACGTCATTCAATGCCGCATTATCTTTAATAGCAAAATAACAAAACATTAAATGACAAAAAAAGAATAAACCTGAATTCCCTTAGACCATTTAAAGAGTACCATATTATGTTATCCTTGCAACAAAATACAATTGTTAAAGAAAGCTCCATATGCATGGATTAAAACATTTTTATGTTTATGTGAAATAAGCACTTTAAGATCAGTATATATTACATAATCTTACTTTTAAACTATACATATTTATAGACACTGATATACTTAAGGAAACATACAAAATAGTTTAAAGGGCACACAACCACTAATTATATTAAATACCTGAGGGTAGGGGATAAGAACTTTTACTTTTTACTTTATAGACTTTCACTATTCCTTCACATGCATTTACAATTATTCAAGGACATAACTTATTTCTGAAAACTGAGTATTTTCAAGTATGCTCAAAAATTTTCAAGGCACTATGAATGTACTTTGAAAATAATAAAAACCAAAAAAAAAAAAGAAAATAATAAAGACCATACAACTACATATAATAGTTTTACTGGAGTGTCCAGTATTAAATAATACTCTGATATTTAAAAAGAGTCTTATAACCTACATAGTTAGATATCTATATTCTACATAATTATAGATAGGATTTAGCTGCTAGAAAACTTGGTTCACTTTTGTATCCACCAACTTAAACAGTGCCTAGAACTTAATGTTCATTGAATAAATGTTTACAATGTGTATAACTTCACAAACAAGTTCTTAACTTTTCATGGCTTCTTGGTCAAAAGACTGGAAATGACATCCATTCCCCTAATGCAATTTCACAACTTCCTCTGTAGCCTGAAAGTGGGCAAAATACTGGGTTTTTAACTTACCAGAGGCTCCAGTTTTATAGGCTGCTGTCGTTTTCTTGTCCTCTCCTGTGCTTTTGTGGTGCGCTTAAATGTCAGTATTTGTGTATCAGGTTCAATTTCTGTGGGTTTTACAGAACTCATTCTTCCTCTTGATTTTACACTATTCAGTCTTGAAAGTACAAGATTTTCTACAGTATCTTCCATATTTTTCAGGTCAATTTCATCATTTATGCGCCAAAAAGACATCCTTACTCCTAAAAAGAATAGGGTAAGGAAAAGAAAAATGAAAAGTCAAGCAGGAGGATTGGGGGAGGAGGATCTAAGGAAAGGAAGAGATTAATTTGTTGAAATCTCCTAAAGAAAACCAGCCAAAGTTGTATCAGTCTTTACAAGCTGAGGACTTGAACCAGAGAAATAAAAATTAGGAACAATGTCTGGGCTACAAGAACCCCTGGAGTGGAACCCAGGAATGTGCATTTCTAACAAGTACTTGGGTGATGCTGCTGATGGGGCTGATATGGGAAACACACTGGCCTAGATTTGGAAGTTTGAAGAGAAATGCATCAAGATCAGTGTTTTGAGATAAATGTTTTTTTCAGATTTGAGTATGCAAAACATCTTCTGGGGAGCTTTTTTTTTTTTTAAAGCAGGTGATTCTAATACCTACAATCTGAGAAATAAACTCTGCATACCCAGAAAGAAACCAAGAAACAAAGAATTGAGAGCTAAATCTAAAACAGTGTTTCTGGAGCTTTTCTGTGCAGGAGAATCATGAGAAGAGCTCGTTAAAATTCAGATTCTGATTCATATACTTTGAGTAGCAAAGTCCTAAAACACTAGAACTGTAAGCCTTTTGTAGAAATCTTGCACTCCTTATCATTGCCCACACTCTCGTCCAATTTGATGGATGGGGGTGTACTTCAAATAGTATTATAACACAAAAACTCTTGAACCAAGTGTTGACATACCGAGGTCTTAGTCCAGTTCAGTGCGGGCCAATAGAAATTTGAGAGTCTTCTATGCAATTTTAATTTTTCAAGTAACTAGGAAAAAAGAAACAAAACAGGTGAAATTAATTTTAACTATATTTTATCTAACATATCCAAAATATTTTTTCAACACAATACTCAATATAAAAATTATTACTCTGATATTTTAATTTTTTGGTACTACGCCTTTGAAATTCTGGGTCCAATTTGCATTTGGGGCACAACTCAATGCAGGACTAGCCATACGTATCTAGTGGCTACCGTATTGAATAGCGCTGGTCCATATTTGACAAATCCTGATAGGAATATGATAGGTAAATAGGTAATTAGTGAGATGCCTTTACGATGACTTTCTATGCCTCTCTGAACCTTTCCTTCTGTGCTCCGAAAGCTATGCTCAGTTTCTGACCCAGAAGTCAGAGGCCAGCTCCAAGGCTCGGTCCCGTAATACTCACCAGGTTCGACTAGAGTAGCCACTGCGGAGGGGTCTCCAGAGACAGAGCAACGCCTGATCTAGGAGTTGGTCTAGGAGTTGGAAGCTCTAGTCAGTACTGTTTACCGTTGCCTAGCAGCCACCAGCCCACCGCCCCCCCTCTCCTACCGACACCCACTGCGCCACTGCGTAACCCGTTGCCACGGTAACGCCTTAGCAAGCCACAGCGCTCGGTCCTGAAGCGCTCCCCTTAACTGAGCCAATCAGTGTCTCCGGAATATTTCCTACGTCACTGGTTGGTAGGTGACCTGCGGTAGTTGCCCGGTACCTTCTCTGAGTGGGTAACTGAATGCAGGCTAGGCGCTGCAGGACAGGCAAAGGTGATAATTAATTCTGTTCATTCGCTTATCGACGGTCCACGCTCATTGTCTCAACCTCTTACAGGAATCTCTTTTCTGTTTTCCCTCAAGAGGCTCCATACTGACTTGATGTTCGCTTTAATATCAAATCCCCTTGTTGGAAGAATTGAAAATCTCAGGATGGGGATGTGTTGTGTAGACAGCTAAAGTCCTACCCTCCAAGGGCCACTGTCCTAGTCCCTGCCCCACCGACCGACATACTCCTCAAGGCGATAGAATGTCACAAGAGGTACAGTTCCATTTACATAAAATAGCCTGAATTGGCAAATTTGTAGAGATAGAAAGCAGATTAATGGTTGCCAGGGCCTGGGGAGAGGAAGGACTAGGAAATTTATTGGGTACGAAGTTTCCATTTGGGTGATGAAAATATTCTGAAACTAGGTAATGGTGATGATTGCACAATAGTGTGAATACACTAAATATCACGACTAATTAATGTTGTGTTTAACACACACAAATTTGTTGGATAGATTGGATAGTAGATACAACTCAAGAGAAAAGTTATCTGGAAGATAAGAAAGAAGTTATAAAAATGAGGCATAAAAATCTAATGATGGAAAATATAGAGGGTAATATTCATAAGAGGATTCTGGGAGAAGGCCTAAATTTCGTTTATCTGGTCTAAGAAGGAAAGGAAAGAGAAAATGGGGTATTTCCAGAGATACTTGCAGATATTAACATTATCTGAGAATTTTCCAGAACTGAAGTTAGATTAGACTTGGCCTCGAGATGGATAAAACTTGTTTGAGATGATGATATTCTGGCAGAATTAGGTTATGCTTTGGCTCATGGTATCCAAATGATTAAGATGTAGAATTATAGAAGAATAGATCTTATATTTACTAAGCAGCTGACTCATTTCATCAAGATTCAAGAACTATAAAAAAGGCACTATGACTTTTGGCATTTCAGTAGATTTTTTTACAACTCATGTTAATTTGTTCCTATTTCCCTGTTGTTATGTATGCAATAATACCTTTTGAGTAAAACTATGCGCCTCTCTTTGGAAACAACAGGTACAATAAAAGATAGGATACTGTTCCATTTGAGAGAGATAAGGTAGTCAATTAGGAAAACTCTAGGGATGATAGCTGCCAAAGAAAGGGAAAGTGAACTGCATGTCTGAGGCTGTAGTGGTCTTTATTTTTAAACTGGTGATGACCAGTGACACTACCAGGAATCAAGGTTGAGAAAGCCCTACTACTCTGGTGTGAGCAGAGCATGAGATAGGTTGGTACTCAGCACATGAGTAGGAGAAAAGGTCTGATGGGACCCTGGCTTACACAGTAGGAAATGCAGTTGCAGTTGCTCTTGCAAATTTTTACTGCTTATTTTTTTATAGCAGGAATTGAACCCAGAGGCACTTTGCCAATATGCTGCATCTCTAACCCTTTTTATTTTTTTATTTTAAGGCAGGGTCTTACTAAATTGCTGAGGACCTTGCTTGCTGAGGTTGGCCTTGAACTTGTGATCCTCCCACCTCAGCCTCCTGAGTCATTAGAATTACAGCAGTGCACCACTACATCCAGCACTATTTTTACTGGTTTTCAACTCTGTTCATGAAGTCTTTAGAAACAAGATGTCTTTGGCTTGAGTCTCTGATAGTTATCTAGAACCTCATTAAATCACTTAGTAAAAAAGCCAATTTCTTGGGGGAGGGAAGGACCTGGAAAGGTTGGTCAATGGGTACTAAGTTGCAGTAAGATAGGAGAAATAAGTTCTGGTGTTCTAATGTATCCAGAGGTGACTATGGATAATGATGATGTATATTTCAAAAGAGCTAAAAGAAAGAATTTTGAATGTTTTCACAACAAAGAAATGAGAAATGTTTGAGTAGATATACTTACCCTGATTCAAATATTATATAATTTATACATATATCAAAATAATACATGGACACCCTAAATATGTTCAATTTTTGTATTATTCTTAATTAAAACAACATAAAATAAGCAAAATGCTATAATCTCATACAATACTAGTAAATATAAAATGAATCAATTTTGTTATGTAATAAAATTAAAAATATTTAAATACTTCAAAATAATGACTGTATAGTCATTATTTTAGTGACAGTTAATTTTAATACAGTTAATTCTGTATTTTATTGGACTCAACATGAAACAAAAGACATTAACATTATTTTTAGAAAATCCATCAATCTTGCCCAATTTAGCACATATTTGTAAATCCAGGCTATTCATTCAGATATTTGGAATTTAAAAGTATTTGAAGTTAAAAAATATTTTTCCAATTTAAAAAATTTGAGCAGGGCTCTTTTTCTATGGGTGGGGGATACCAGGGATTGAACTCAGGGGCACTAGGCCACTGAGCCACATCCTCAGCCCTATTTTGTATTTGATTTAGAGACAGGGTCTCAGTTGCATAGTGCCTTGCTTTTGCTGAGACTGGCTTTGAACTCGCCATCCTCCTGCCTCAGCCTCACGAGCCGCTGGGATTACAGGGAAGCACCACTATACCTGGCAAGCAGGCTTCTTTTCTAAACACACAAACAAACAAAACTTCCCGAAAAACAAAAAGCAAACTTTCACAAATGCTAGTGCTTTATATATAACAAGATTTTTTTGAGTATGCAGTAAGTTGGGGACCAGCTACCTCTGCAAAGTCCAGGCTGAAAGTCTAAAGACCAGTGATGCTGCCAAAGGAGCAAGGATGAGAGCCCTACTACTGGGTGGTATAGGTGGGTACCTTAGCCTACAGATTGATGAAAGAAGAATGGGGAAAATATCCCAACTGTAGTATCTGGTATCTCTGAGACCTTTGGGAAGTGCAAGAAAGTTCTGGGCAAGTGGTTTTGTTCAGTGCTGGGCCTGATTGGTGGTCTTGCCAAAGTTTTAGGTACAAAATCCTACCCCCTTTAGAAAGATGTTGCTGCACACAGCAAACAGTCCAAAGTTCACAGTAGAGAACTGGAAGGCTGGAAAGGGGCAGGATTTCTTAAAAGGATAAAAGCAAAATGCCAAAGGGTGGGGAAAGATTGAGTCAGTGATTTACAAGCTTCATGTCAGACCCAGTAAATAATAATTTCTGGAATTGGTGCCCCAGGCAAGTATGTGCTGAGAAATCTTTATAGATGATTCACATAAACATGACTGGTTAAAGAACCACATCTGCAGGTAAAAGGTGAAAAAGTTTTAAAGTTATATTGAATTAAGTAGTCAGGTTATAAAAGCATTTTGCCTAACATGATTCTATTTTTATAAGCAAAATATATAATGTTTATACATACATATAAACTCAAACTATATGGAAGCAATCTCTGTTTAAGAGATTTATGGATACTCTTATGTCTACGTATATAAAAATAAAGACCACATACTACTTTAACATTGAGAAAAATGAATTATTTCACAATAAGCACAATAAAATATAAGAAAGCATGAATTTTTCAGAGGCCTCCATTCCATTTGATGGAAAGAAAATGGCAGTGGATTAGGTAAATTGGAATATTTGGGGCCAGATTTCTATTTTCCCTATAAAGCAAGTGGTACAATCTGCTGCAGAGAAGGATGGAGGTGGGAAGTGGTAGAAGCTTCATATAATTTATATGGGGAATTAGTAACCATTCTTTAGTCTTGGCTATTAATATTCTAACTTTAGGTTCTGTGAACTGCTTAAAATTATATTCACCTTTGTGTGTTTATTTTTTTCCCTGTAGCTTTGATCAGATTTTTAAGGACTCTGTGACCTGTCACTCTGTGGAATTGGGAACTATAGCAACTCAGCAAGTGTGCTGTCCTTGAGTGTTAACATAGGTCACAGAGGGGCTGTTCAAGTTTTCAAGGAGTTTGTGATACTGTATTTTGTTACTTCATTACCATCTTGTGGTAATTTAACCTTGTAGTTAAATGAAAGAAGATAAAGACTAAACTGAGGCAGTGGTTTCTTAGATTTGGAAGAGACTTGAGGCATTAATGTCCCACAAATTATAAGAAATAAAAATTACTACAAAAATTTCCTTAAAGTGTTGATACAGTATAAAACCATATAAGTGAAAAGCCATATACAAGCCCAGATAATTATATTCCAGGAATTAAACGTTTTTTGAAAGGCAATTAAGCTGCATATTAGGATCACTTGGAGAGTTTTGAAAAATCCTGATGTCTAGGCCACACACGATACTAATTAAACTCCCTAAGAGTGAGACACCCAGGCATCAGCATTTTTGAGTTTCCTCTCCTCCAGGTTATTCCAATGTGTGGCCAAGTCTGAGTACCTCTGGCATAAGACCTTGCTAATCAAAGTGAGATCTGTGGATGAGCTGTATCAGCATCATCATACTCCTGTCCCCTAACCCTTTCTCCTAGGACCATATCCAGAGGAGACAAATCTTTCCTCTGTGGCTGTCAGGGGAAACCTCCAAACCCCACCTGCTGCCTCTGATCTCAGCTTTTGATTCCAAATTCAAACTTATGAGACCACTCCTATCCTTCTTCCTGAATGCTTAGTTTCTTATGCTTGACCATACCATGCTATGTGCCTTGAGGAATTCTTTCCTGTTGTTATAGTCACTAAAAGCTGAGCAAGCTGCTTATCCTAGCCAGTCCCAGATCAGTTCTTCTCTAAATATTATTTCAGTATCTCACTCCTTTACCCATTTGGGGGCCCAAAGCTATTGTGTCTACCAAGGCTATCCCATCCTGGCTTCCTTTTGGACCATTTGATCCACTTGCATAGCTAGTCCATCTTTTAGTGACCATTCCATATAGAGCATTTCAAAGGCATTCAATGATGACTTTTTTACTCACCTCTTTACTCCAAGAATTTAAATAATCTGGGCTTGGCCAAAGTTTCTTCCCATAGAGTTTGAATTAGCACTATATATTAGAGGGAAATTTTACAACATTTGTTGACTTTTAAAAGGTATACATATCTCTTTTAGGAATCTGCCTTAAAATATTTAATCAAGGGCAACAGATGTTTATATAAATATTTTATTTAAGGATTTGGGGGGAAGTACTGAGGATGGCACTCGGGAGCACTCAGCCACTGAGCCACATTCCCAGCATTTTGTATTTTATTAGAGACAGGGTCTCACTGAGTTGCTTAGCACCTTGCTTTTGCTGAGGCTGGCTTTTAACTCGCAATCCTCCTGCCTCAGCTTCCCAAACTGCTGGGATTATAGGTGTGCACCACAGTACCCAGCTATTTAAATATTTTTATGAAAGCTACATTTTTTTAAAAATTTTTTAGTTGTTGATGGATCTTTATTTTATTCATTTATTATTTATATGTGGTGCTGAGGATCGAACCCAGTGCCTCACGCATGCTAGGCAAGCGCTGTACCACTGAGCCCCAGCCCCAGCCCGAAAGCTACATTTAAATGAAATATAATACACATTGAAATGGCATTGACAGTAAAATAATGATGTACAGCTATTTGTATTGAATGGAGAAATTTACTCAATATAGTATGTGAAATTGTGAATTTCAGTTTATGCATTATTATATTTTGCTGAAAAGACATACATACGGTATATAGTCTATACCTATGTTGTGGAATCTGTATACATATAATATAATGTCCATACATAGTATAGAGCAGAGGTTAACAAACTATACTATAGCTCAAATTCAGACTGCTACCTTGTTTTCCTAGCTTAAGTTTTATTGGATCAAACCCATGCCAATTTGTTTACATACTCTCTACAATTGTTTTTGAACTTCTAAAACTGAATGGAGAAGTGTGACAGAAACCATATCACCCATGAAGTCAAAAATATCTACTATCTGGTCCTTCAACGGAATGGTTTGCCAACTCCTGATAATGTGTGTGTGTGTGTGTGTGTGTGTGTGTGTGTGTGGTGTGTGAAGTAGTCACCAGTTCAAGATAAATTACCATTCTAACTTCAGTACATTATGTCTTTTAGGAAATTTATCATTGCAGTTAAATTTTTCCTGTCATGATTTTGTAATCTGTATTAATATTTTTTACTTGTTTTTTGTAACAATGACTCTAGAGATTGTGCTTTCAAATTGTAAGAAGATAGTGACACATAGTGGGCAAGAGTAGGAAGCTCTGAGAATTACATTTCTCTCAAGTCACCTTTATTTAGCTAAAAGATGCTTGAAAAGGTTACTCCTGTAGATGATAGGGCAAATATAGTGTTTTGAATATACCAAATTATTATCAATATCTCTTAAAACCCCACTAAAATATGTAATTTAAAGTTATAAACAGAGAAGTTAGAAGAATGGGAGAAGAGATGGTACTCTAAAATTTTAGTATCTGGTAGGCAGAAACAAAAGGTAGATTCTAAGTGATGATGGGAAATGAGACTAGCCAATCTGATATACACTACAGAGTCTCTGAAGGCTCTGGAATTGGCCATACCAGATATCTCTGGAGATGGGGCTTCACTAAGGAGGTTGTTGATGATCTATTCAGTAAGTGGTCAGGTTTTCAGCTCTGTGTCATCTTTTCTAACCTCCAGAAAACTAGTTTACTCTCTGGGATGGGCAAGACAGAGCATCTCTAGACTTAGGGCACAGACACATTTGAGAGTAGGTACCATGTTGAAACAGTGGAGTTACCTGAATGTGTGTGCATACATGAGGATACTCTTTCCCTACTTAGCTCCCAGAATGATGACATAGAGTGTCCAACCATTTCAGTTTCCTTGGTACTAAAGATATTCCAAGGACTGGGACATTCAGTTTTAAGTCAATGACAGTCCTGAACATACAAGTATTAATTGGTCACCCTAGCCTCAAAATATTGGCAATTATTCCCCTTCCAGGCAGATAGCAAGGAAAAGCTCTGGGAGATCTGACCAGCCCAAAGGGAGCAACCTGAAAGTTTGGACACTGGACATTCTATAACTAAGTGGCCCACTCAGATCAACCTTATAGTAAGGCTCACAGTGAACAAGTTTCACCAGGTTCATGGAGGTTTCAATGGTGACATTAGACCCTCTCTCTCAAAACAAAGCAGGCAACTGAGGATTGTTTGAGTATTCAAGGAAGGCCTCTAATACAAAACCAAACATTCAAACAGAAAAACAACTTAAGGGATCAGCACATGATTCAAGCTGCAATGATTAGACTTTCTCTTGAATTTTAAACAAGGATCTGAGAAAGAGAATCCTCCTTTCTAGGCAGCCCTATCCGTCATGTCCACATTTAAGAAAGAAGGGAATAAAGTTGAAGTATATATATCTGTTCCTTTATGGCAAAATATCAAATGCTCTTTCAGAAGTCCCTATCAGATTTCAATTTATGTCTCATTGGCCAGAAATGAATCCAAAAGTCACATACAACTTGAAGGAAGAGACGGTAGAAAATAGAATTGGATGAGTGGCTTGGAACCATCATGATCTTACCCCAAACTGGATGTATTGCTACTCCCTATCCACATCACACACACAGAACTCTACAATGAGGAAGAACAGTCAACAAGATGCTATATGGGAAATATGTCTGCCACAGGATAGCAGGTCAAAGTATTAAAAACAGATGAAATTGAAACTCACTCATTGCTTCAGGGAATGCAAAATGGTTCAGACACTTTGAAAAACAGTTTGGCAGTTTCATAGGAAATTAAAAATGTACTCTTCATATAACCTAGACATTCTGCTCCTAGAGATTTACCCAAATAAAAAACATATGTTTCCTTAAAACTATATTGCAGATGTTTCTAGTTTCCTTAAAACTGTATTGCAGATGTTTCTAGCTTCTTCATTTTTAATTTTCAAAACTTGGAAATAGTCCAAAAACTATCAATTGGTGAATGGATAAACAAACTACAATACATTTATTTAAAGGACTATACTATTAATCAACATAAAGGTAATCCATATGTTGGAGAAAAGATAGTCTCTTTAACAAATAGTGCTGAGAAACTAGAAATCCATATGTAGAAGAATGAAATGTAACCCCTATCTCTTACCCTGCACAAAACTCAACTCAAAGTGGATCAAATACCTAGGAATTAGATCAGAAACCCTGCACCTGCTAAAAGAAAATGTAGGCCCAATTCTCCAACATGTTGGCTCAGCAACAGACTTTTTTAACCAGACTCCTAAAGTGTAAGAAGTAAAATCAAGAATCAATAAATGGGATGGCATAGAATTAAAAAGCTTCCTCACAGCAAAAGAAATAATCAAGAGCATGAAGAGAGAGCCTCCAGAATGGGAAAAAATCTTTTCCACCTGCTTCTCAGATAGGGCATTAATATTCAGGATATATAAAGAACTTAAAACACACACACATACACAAAATCAAAAAATGGGCAAAGCAACTGAACAGGCACTTCTCAAAAGAAGAAATACAAGTGGTCAACAAATATATGAAAAATGTTGAACATCTCTAGCAATTAGAAAAATCCAAATTAACACTACACTGAGATTTCATCTTACTCAAGTCAGAATAGCAATTATCAAGAATACAAATAACAATAAATGTTGGCAAGGATGTGGGGAAAAGGGTACATACACTCATATATTGTTGGTGGGACTATGAATTAGTACAACCACACTGGAGAGCACCATGGAGATTCCTCAAAAAACTAGGAATGGAACTACCATATGACCCCACTATCCCATTTCTTGGTGATAACCAAAGCATTTAAAATCAGTATACTACAGTGACACAGCCATATCAGTGCTTATAGCAGCACAGTTCGCAATAGGTAAGCTACGGAACCAACCTAAGTGCCCCTCAACAGAGGAAAGAATAAAGAAGATATGGTATATATATATATATATATATATATATATATATATATATATATACAATGGAGTATTACTTAGCTGTAAAGAAGAATGACTGTATGGCATTTGCTGGTAAATGGATGGAACTGGAGACTGTCATGCTATATGAAATAAGCCAGTCCCCCAAAATCAAAGGTCAAATGTTTTCTCTGATATGCAGAAGCTAATCCAAAATAAAGTGGGGGGATAAAAAAGTATAGAAGTAATATCAGAGGAATAAACAAAGGGGAATGAAAGGAAGGAAGGAAAGATAGGATAAGAAAAGTCAGTTGAATGAATTTGACCTAACTTTTCTCTTAGGAAAGTATATATACTTTCCTGTACATAAACCACAGTTAGTCTCACCATCATGTACATCCACAAGACACTAATTTAAAATAAACTACAAATAAGTAGTAGAAAGATCAATGGAGTAGAGAGAAAGGAACAAGAGGTGGGAGGAAAGAAGGGAAAGAAGGAAATACTGGGGACTGAATTAGAACAAATTATATTCCATGCTTGTATAATTATGGCACATTCTATTGTCATGTATAACTAAAAAATAAAAAATAAAGAACAGAGAATACAATTTATATTCCCCAAAATGGGCTGAAGTTTCTAGAGTTACCAGTTGAAAGAGGCAGAACTCCTTTGAAAAGACAGCTATGAGTTGAACATCTATCCCACTGTTTCATGGTGTCCTAGAGTAGGGTGTTTGACCCCAGGGATGTACTCTCCTCTGCAGTTTTCCTCATAGGCAGGAACTTGGTACCAGGTCCAAAGAGTATAGTCAGCAACTCAGTAGCATGCTTTAAGTGCTGACCTTAGCTTTCCTGCTGACCTGGGAGAGGCACCTGACCTTGCTCTCTAGGTTCTTCCACCACTGGGTCCAAAGGTTTGTGAAATTCCAGCAAAAGCAGACTTTAGATCTACAATTAGTATCATTATTTGTTGATTAGCTACAAGTGCTTGGGATTAATAACAAATCTTTCCCATATTGTCTATGATTTTAATACAGGAAATAAATTTGTGTTGTCTCCTCCTTCCAAAGATCAGAGGTGATAGCTTATTGGCTCTGCAGAAATTACTTTTTGTGATTTGGGAATACAATATGAGCCAGCCTCCCTGTGACTATGAGGCATGAATAATATTGCATTTGGTCAAGCTGGCAGTGATAATTTGGGTTTTCTCAAGTCTTCACAGGGTTCATATCCAGCCCAGGCTTTGCCACTTAAAATTGTTGTGCCAAAATTTGAAGCATTCAGATAATATGAAAATATCCTCCATTATATAGCATCTTCTATTGTCCAGTGGAATTTCAATGCACATTTTATCTTCAAAATAGTTCTAGACCGTGGGATGGCAGAAATACATGTTGTCTTTTAACAGATGGGGATTTTAATGTATAGAGTAACTGTACCTTTAATAATAATTTCAGGACCCAAATCCAAGGTTTCCTGACTCCCAGACCATAGTTCTACTTCTGTTCATGGAAAATGAGTAAGAAAGAAAAATAAAAACTGTGTGAAGCCAAAGTATTTGGTTTTAGGCTTGTGGCCTGACTATTTCGGTCTCTTGTGACATCCCCAGCAGGAATCTTTGCCTCTCTAGGTCTCAGAAAGCCTCTTTTGTTCACTATTATAACCCATCACTGAGTACTGTTGCAACACATAGGCAATGCTGAATACTTTTGAATAAATGATTGATAAATTCTAACTCTTAAATTCCCTTTAAACCACTGAATCCATGGATGCTGCGAATAGTTTTGTAGAATAGGTTTCCTTTGGTATCTATCTCTTGTCTGCTCAATGTTTTGTTCTTCTATTATACTTGTAGTGGAAAAAAAAAATCTTTTCTTGCTGTGTGAAAGGTAAATAGCTGCACAGACCAGAAAAATATATAGGTCTGTCTGGGCAATAAAGGAGACAAGCTAGTTAGTTATTAACTGGCAGACAAGATAATTCAGCTACTTATTATGTTCTAGGTACTTCCCTATGGAGGTTCTTGCCTGACTTTTTCTGCCAAGTGTGGTAAGGCAGATTAAGACCTTGGGCAATCACAGTGTACATTTGTCCTCTCTCCCCTTCTCCAGCTCGATCTAGGTGGCAGTAGTAGGTTTTAATAAATACTAGGCAGGTTGAGGTAGAGGAAGTCACAGACAGGCAGGCAGTCGGTAAGCCAAGGGGTTTATAAGGCTGGAGGAGAGGGAGCCTCAAGAAACTGATGACTTTAAATTTATTTAAATTAGTTAATTTAAGTTTATTTAATGTTTTATTTATTTAGATTTATTATTTTATTTACTGATGACTTTTAAATTTGGCATCATATGAGGCAAAGCTCAACCTAATTCCCCATCGGTGGCCTCTCAAGACATTGGAGTCCTTATATTTTGTTTTCCATATTTTTATTGTTGCATTATAATTTTATGTAATGGTGAAATTGGTTGTTACACATTTGTACATGAGCGCAATATAACAATAAAATTTAGCCATTATTCCCTAGTATTTCCTTTTTCCCTCTCCACTTCCCTCCCCCTGGTCCCTTTCCTATACTCTATTAGGATCCTAACATTTTACAACTAAAGATATATAACTGTGAAAATGTTAAGATGTTTGAGAAAGGATGAGAAGTGTAAGCAAAGTGTATGGGATAAACTAATAAAAATGGGGCAGAAAAGGCAGTGAGCCAGTCAGGGAAGGGATAAAGGCCAGCAGTAAAGAGAAAATATTTTCCACCTAATCACACAAAGTTTTTAAAAAGCTGAGCATTTTAAACATTTATGCTATGGTGATTAAAAATTTTGGAATATGATACATATGAAAGAATTCAAAACTTTTCCTTCAATTCTGTTTCTGAACACATGGAAACAAAATTAGGTAGTCAGAGTTTGAGGAGAAAGACAGCAATGCATCTTGTGTGACCTGAAATATTTCCAAGCCCCACAGATACACAGGCGGAATAGTGAGAGCTGCATTAGTGTGAAGGGGGCAGAAGATGCCACAGATGACATCAATTCAGAGGGGCAGAGAGCTGCTTCACTAAGTCCATTCTAGCTGTGAAGGGATACAGCTGGGTTGAACACTGAGCTGAGCACATGACTGGCCTTTAGAATGAACTTGGCAGAATGGGAATATTTTTCCTCAATGTTTGAGAAAAAAAATCTATTTCTGAGCAGGAAAGAGTGTTTACAGTCTTCCTACTGCCTGTTTACAGCAGCACTTAGCATAGCCTTGCACAGTCCTCTTGTTCTGTCCTGTGGGTGCTATCCGCTACTACTTACTCACCCTAGCTTTTATTCCAGGGAGATCATAAAAACACCTAGAGCCCAGAGGACGGTACAAATCACTTCTTTACTGACCCCAGTAGGTCTTCTTTTATTCTAACAAAGTCAGTCCTGAGTGGACATTCAAAGGTCCTGGTCTCCTTCCCTTCCTTGTTTTCATCCTCTCTTCTTCACCTTCTGTCCCTCTGCCCGCTGCAGAATTCTACCTGCAGCTTGCCTCACCTCCACCCTGTGTTTGAGACTGGTGAAACTCATACCAGGCTCCATCCTGGAAGGAAAACTAAGAGACTAATAAGTTAATTCTTATCACTATAGCATCTACAGATAACTCTCCTATTGTCATAGCATAAATTCAATGTATCATTACTTAACACTCCTTTCCATTAGAGATTTTGATAGGAAAAAATAAAGGAAGTTAGTGAATCCCCTGTTATACCTATACAGTTATTTAACTGCTTTTTATATCTTAGCCTTGTCTTCCCATTTCAGCTGTTAGTAGGCACTGAATGTTTGCCTTCTCTTGATTTCCTCATAGTACCTATACTGGAACTGGTGGCAGATCACAGAATTATAGAAGCTCTGTAATACAATGAACCTTCAGGATATCATTTCGTTCAATGTTTTCAAGTCTGGATTACTGGAGTGCTATAGTAGGCAGAATAATAGCTATCCATCTTAATCCTCAAGTCCTATGCTACCTTCCACAGAAAAGGGACTTTGTTAACATGATTAAGCTTAAGCACCGGGAAATGAGTGCATCCAATGTAGTCCTTAAAAAATGGAGAATCTTTTCTGGCTGTGGTCAGAGGGCGATGTACCTATGGAAGAATATTAAAAATAATGCCACATTACTGGTCTTTAAGATGCAAGAAGAGACCACAGGCCAAGAAATGTGGGCAGCCTCCAGAAGCTGGAATAGACAAGAAAATGGAATTTCACCTACAGCCTCCAGTTCAGAATGTAACCCCTCCAATTTTAGCCTAGTAAGACTCCCAAAATCATAAGAGATTAGTGTTTTTGTAATCTACTAAATTTGTGATAATCTAGTTTCCTCTGTGTTTTCATATTTGTATTAGTCAGCTTGCCATGGCTGTAACAAAATACCTGAGATAACTTATAAGGAGGGAAACTTCATTTTGGCTCACAGTTTCAAATGTTTCAGTCCATGGTTGGTTGGTTCCATTACTTTGGGACCTGAAGCAAGGCAGTGTATTGTGATGGAAGCATGTAGTAGAGGAAGCTGCTTACCTCATGGCAGTTGGAAAGCAAGAGAAAAAGAAAGAATAGGGGGCCAGGATCCCAACGTCCCCATCAAGGCCATGCCCCCAGTGACTTAACTTTAATCTACTAGGCTCCACTTCCTAAAGGCTCCACAATTTCCTAAGAGTGCCACAGGCTAAGCCTACAACACATAGGCCTTTGAGGGACATTTAAGATCCAAGATATAGCAATATTGCTCATGGCTCTAAATTGTAGCTTTGCCCTATTGTATTGTCCTCTATCTCCATTGTTCAAAACTTAGCATCAACATGTCTCTATTTCCCAATTCCACCCAAGTTAATGGCAATTCTGTCAAGGGACACCTGTGAGTTAGATTTTCTGTGCTTCCCCAGTCAGTTAAGGGCTGCAGGACAAGTTCTCATGGGCAGAAATTCCCAAAAAGGTGTGTGTGCCCTAAAAGCTCTCCCATACATCTAAGACAGTTGGTAGTCTGCAATTCAGTTTTGCTCAGGAGAGGCTCAAGGCTATGAATTAGTATACAATAGCTCACAATACTTCCCCCAACACCTCCCAGAATATGCTGTGTAAAGTGAAATCACACTTTATTACATTATTTTATCTTTAGAATACCAGAGAGTTTATCTGTATGGAGTTAGATGAAATTATCTGTTCACTTTGATAGAATTGGTATAGCTCTTTTGAGATGAAATATCATTTCTCCAAAGACCAGGGAGGAAAAGAACCAAGTCAGCAGTTTAAACTACTTGGTAGAGATAAGCTACAATGACATAGCCATCGATTTCACATTTAACCCCAAATCATTGGGTTTAATTGCTAACACTCAATTAAATGCAGGCAATCAATGGCTGCTTGGGGAAATCTGATCTGGACTGAAAGCACAGACTGTCTCAGGAGGGAGCTAGTTCTGAAAGTGACTGGAGGAGGCATTTTCCTTCTTGACTATTGCTAAAGCAAAGGGTTTCTTGTCTACTGTGGACATACCATGCTATTATAATTTGGATCTGGAATGTCTCCCAGAGGTTCATATGTTGAAGGTATGGTTCCAGTTGGTGGTGTTTGGGAGGTGGGGCCTACTTGGAGAAAGTAGATCCTTGAGCCCATGTCCTTGAAGGTTATCTCCAGCATCTGTTTCTCCCTCCCTCTCTCCCTCCCTCTCTCTCTCTCCCCTATCCACCCCCACCTTTCTTCTCTCACTCCCTCCTTCCCCCCACCTCCTTCCTGACTGCCATGAGGTAAAGCAGTTTGCTCTACCATATACTCCCTGCTTTGACATTCTTCCTTACTGCAAGCCCACAGTTGGGGCCAAGTGACTGTGAACTGAAACCTCTGAAACCACGAGACAAAACCATGAAAGCTTTCTTGCTTTAAGTTATTTGTCTTGGGTGTTTTGTAACAGTGACAGAAAGCTGACTACTACACATGCTAAACACTTACATTTTGGAGTAGACTGAATATCTTTAAGCCCGTTTTAATTATTATTCAATGATCAGATCTGTAAGAAAACAAGAGTTAAGAGCCAGGTGTGGTGGCACAGGCCTATAATCCCAGGATCTGGGGAGCCTGGGGCAGGAGAATTGCAAGTTTGAGGCCAGCCTGAGCAACTTCATGAGACCCTGTCTCAAAATAAATAAAAAGGCTGGGGATGTAGTTCAGTAGTACATCATCCCTGGGTTCAATCCCCAGTGGTTGGGGAGGGGGGGAGAAGAATAAGTAATGATAAATCATAATACTAAAGCCAAATAGAATTGATAAACTATGATATCATGGCTATTACAAATCAAAGCTCCTCAGTTCTCTTGGTTTGCAAGGCTTGTGCATTTTGGCCTCAGCTTTCTTTGCATCGTTACTTCTCCTGTACAAACCATTTATACCATCTGGGAATTACTCTTTATGCCAATGCCTCTCATTTTCCTCTGCCTCTACCTATACAAATCTCATTAATCCTTCAGCACCTCATCACCCCCACAAACCCTGGACTTTCTCTTTGCCTTTAACCACTACTAATATTATGACAATGATGATGATGTTATAGTCTCATAGTTGGAGAAATTACAAGCTACTCAAACGGAAAGGGCTTGTCTACTTTAATCTGGATTCCCCCCATTGCCTTTAAGATTCAAGATGACTCGAATCTGTTGTTGAATATATTCTTGTAGAATCAGCCACATGATAAGGAGTTAACTCAATGACTGTGTAAAACAAGAGCAACAAAACCATTGCTGCTGAAGAATACAGCAAAATTTGCTAGATCTTTCCTAGCAAAATAAACTTACTAGAACAATGATACAACATCCCTCATCTGGTCTCCCAAGCATTTCAAGCCTGTGCTCATACAATTCTTAGCCTCTAGATTGGGTGTTCATTCTTTATCTTAGAACAATATATTTAGAATATTTTACCAGCACCAACTCTTACAAAATGAAAAGATGAAAAGGACTTATTGATATTTTAAGTCTTAAGATCTAAGCTCAAATATCAACATTCGGTTTTGATGAAAACTGTGCCTGCAATTGTGTAGCACAAAACTTGGCTGTCAGGTGTTGTTTAGAAACCAAATTGTAGTAGACATACTTCTCCCAACTCCTCCAATTAAGTATAGTAAAATTCCTGTGCTTAAATATGTAAGAAGACGCTGAAAAGAAAAGAGATGATGACTTACTGACTAGGGATCTTGGGATTCAAGGGATGATATGGTGGTATGTTTCCTGGGGTTTCTTGCCTCATATATGCTGGAATGGGTACTGGAGAAGCCAGCCACACAGAAAAACCAACAGGATTATAAAACAATGCTCTCTCTGACCAAAAGATTGGGAAAGGATAAAAAGGAAACATCAGAGACAAAAACATTAGTTTAGCTTTATATTTTTTTATCAACTTACTAGGTGCCCCTCACCACCAGAGGAGAGGAAGAGATACCCTAGTAGGGAGTTGACTTTCACCTCTACTCATGACTAATGAAGCCCTTGCTTAAAGGAGTCAGGGAGGTGACACAGAATGCTAGAATTCCACCCTCACCTAGTAGCAATGAAGTACCCTTCCCTCTCTTGGCCTCTGGTGTCAAAGGAGGCCAAATGGAAAGCTCACCATTCAGCATCCTCAAGTTCCTTAATATTTATTGCACTTTATGTAAATCTATAATTTACTATTGCTTCCTGCAAATCTATAACAATTTCAAAATAAAAAGGTTTTTTGTAATTTAAAAAATTGGCTATTTTCTTTCTCATCCTTTCATGCTTATGCTGAGTGAGGAAAGGAGGAGGAAGAGAGAGAAAGTGACCAACTCAACATGACTGAACACATTGCTAAGATCCATCTTCAAGTTCAGAAGACAAGCACTCTATACTTCTAGGTTAGTTGTTTCTTGTTTGGTAAGAAGTATGAAGCACTGTCCCTCTTTATGACTTTGGGCATGCCATTTCTTTCTGCTCTTATTGGTATCTTATTTGTTTGTATATTATTACAGAGAGGTTCTGTTTCCTCAGTTTGTGCAGATTTTTCAGAATAAAATGGAATATAAGACAGAACTATAGCTAAATAAAACATGTTGCTCTCAGTGTTTTGTCTGCCACTTGCATTTTTAAATGCCTCCTCTTGGGTACTCGATGGGCAGGAAAGGTCCCCTACCCTAAAGAAAGTCCTCCTACATTAATGTTGTAATGGGAGTCCTCCTACATTAATGTTGTAATCTCTGAGCACTATTGTGGTCTCCAATGACAGCAAATCGACTGCAAAACCTTGTGTGCCAATCAGAGACACATCTGTCAGACCCTGTTAAGTCACAACTGTATCTGCTCTGTGGAGCTGCCTCCTGAGTAGTTGTTAGAGAAATCAGAGCTGTGAATCTGGGGTTGCTGTTTGCTATGAGTGAGACAATGATTGGACTGGACAGATCCCTTAAGCTGGCTTAAGTCTCCAGGAAGACAGAGCATGCTTTGCTTCCTATAGGAGGGAACAGCTTATACTCTTTCTTAGCCTACCTTTTTAAAATGAGGTAATGTTATATTCAATAGCTTGATACATTAAGTGACTGTATAATTTTATTTCATTTTTAGGAAGGTCCAAAACTTTTGACCATCTATTAAACATGAAGGCATTATTTAATATCAGTTAAAGTACCATTATAAAAATAAGTTAAGTGGATCAGAAGGAAGGTAAACTGGCATTTATCAAGGACCTTCTGTGGGCCAA
The DNA here is from genome assembly GCA_004024805.1 of Geosciurus inauris. Lineage (NCBI taxonomy): Eukaryota > Metazoa > Chordata > Mammalia > Rodentia > Sciuridae > Geosciurus > Geosciurus inauris. Next base: position 64,148 of record PVHX01008069.1, read on the forward strand.
GAAGTGTGCAAAGCACTTTTGGCATTGTTCTTTCTATTTCTTGAAATGACCCTGTAAGTAGGTGTTGTGATCCATAATTTATATACAATGTAAGCCATACAAAATTGTTACCTTCCCAAATTAAATTTGTGAAGGTCTGTGTGTGTGTGTGTGTGTGTGCACACATACATGTATGTAGGGGTAGGGTTTATGTTATGGTTTGGATATGAAATGTCTCCCAAAGGCTCATGTGTTGAAGGCTTAGCACCCAATGCACCAATGTTTAGAGGTAGGGATTTTGGGAAGTGATTGGATCACAAGGGCTCTAACCTCACCAATTAATTCAAAGGGATTCACAGCTGAATGGCATCAATGGGAGCTGGTGAAAACTGTAGGAGGTGGGGCCTATTTGGAGCAGGTGGGTTACTGGAGGTGCCCTGAAATGGTATGTGTTTGTTGTTATTGTTGTTGTTGTTTTGTTCTCAGCCCTTTTCTTGCTCTTACTCTTTCTGCTTCCCGGCTTCCATAAGGTGAGTAGCTTTGCTCTGTCACACCCCTCCACCATGATGTACTGCCTCTCTATAGGCCCAGAAACAATGCAGCCAACTATAGACTGAAACCTTTGAAACTATGAGCCAAAATAAATCTTTCCTCCTCTAAGTTGATTTTCTCAGGTAGTTTGTGCCAGTGGTGAAAAGCTAACTAACACAGCTTGGTTCTTTTTCTTTAGCAAAAGGAATTTTCAGCTGTCATCACAGACACAGCGGCAGAAAATCACCTGGGAGCTTTTGAAAACAGATTTCTTATATGAGTATGGTGTATATCACCTTAAGATCACAAGCTATGACTTTTCTTGGACGATGGTGTAGAGGAGGGGTCATAGTTGGCGAGAAAAGAGTGGGTCACCACATGCAAGGAAGGATGGTGGACTTGCAAGGTGACAGTATGCTGCCTGGCAACACAGACTTCAGTCTAAACCTCTGCTACCTCTAACTTTTTCTGGCACAGTGACAGAAATTTTCCTGCCCTCTTACAATTGCCATAAACATCAAGAAATATAAATGTGGATAAAGGAGATAGTTCTGGATGTCTGACCTCTGGCTGTTTACAGCATATGGGGAACAACGAAGAACTCTGCTTGAGCCTCATTAAATACAAGTGGGGAATCTCCGACTTGGAGACATTAGGTGATTTTCTCCAGGTGACACTACTACAGTGCTGGAGCACAGATCTGAGCTTTAGACTGTCTGATGAAGTCCTTGCGGTAGTGAGCTGTACCACTTTCAGTAGCACTGGGTGAATATAAAGAGGCTATTTTCATTTGTTTTCCAAGCCCTTGTTTCTTTCCTATTTACCACTATACCTTGCCTCTCTTTGAGCTAAGTTCATATTGAATAATTTTTTTAAACATTTATTTTTTAGTTGTAGGTGGACAGAATATCTTTATTTTATTTTTATGTGGTGCTGAAGATCGAACCCAGTGCCTCACGCATGCCAAGCGAGCACGCTACCACTGTGCCATAACCCCAGCCCCCATAGAGAATAATTTTTAAAGGAGCGATACCATTTTGTTATTATTAAGCATTTGAAAGCCTTAGTCTATGATTATGGAATAAGTGGGTTGGTGTATAGCTTTGGGTCTTCAATAATAGCAGGACACAGATTTCAGGGAATGGAGCCATTTCTGTGCTTTTACCTCTGCCTAGAATGTGTGCTGCCATCTGCTGCCCACTGTTGGCATCTGCATCTAAATATACAAGTACTCCTTTCCAATTAACACTGATGTGTTTGATACAGGAAACAAGATAGAGGAATTCTCTTAGTGAAGGATCTGGTTGAAACTTTGAAGACATAAGACTGGAGTGAAACAGCCCTCATGACTATTTGAGCAACTGGGTCCAGCTGTCTGAGAGATACGCCCTAGATTTTTTTCAGTTAAATGAGTCTATGAAAATAATGGTTAATATTTATTGCTTATACTCTATTAGTCTTTCTTCTAAATGTTTTACATGGATTACCTCATTAAATTTATATGTCAACCCTATGAGGTAGGGACTATAATTATCCCTATTTTACAAGTGAGGAAACTGAAGCACACAGATTTCCAGGTGAAATATAAAATTGGAAAATGATCTATAGGGCAACAAAACCATCATTTTTATTTTTTCCTGATGGGTAGAAAAACTTTGTATCTCTATCAGCAAAAATCTACAAGCTTCTCAAAGTCCTAACTATATCACTTCTATGAAAAAACAAAACTACTATATGTTCTTTATGGTTATAAAAGTAACGTGCTAAACCATGGAAAAAACTTGGAAGATATTGAAAAGAAAAATAAAATCATCTATAAAATTAGATGATTTTAAAAACAAATCATCTATAAAATTTATAATGAATAAAGCATATTACTTTACATTAGTAAGCTTTCCATTACTGTAACAAATATTTGAGATAATCAACTTAAAAAGAGAAAAGTTTTACTTTGGCTCACAGTTTTGGAGGTTTTAGTCCATGATTAGTTGGCCCTCTTACTTTGGGCCTGAGGCAGCATATCATGGTGGGAGCATGTAACAAAGCAAACTTGTTCACCATGTGGCCAGGAAGTAAAAGAGTGGAAGAGCCTGGGGTGCCGCTATCCTCTTTTAGAACACATATCCAATGGCCTAAAGACCTCTTGCAAGCCTTACCTCTCATAGGTTCCACTATCTCCCAATAGCATCAAGTTGGGGACCAAGCCTTTAACACAAGGACTTTGGAGGCACATTCTGGTTCCAAACTATAGCATGAACTAACTATGAAACTAAGTCAAATAAAGGTTCATCCTTGTGGGGAATGAAATAACTCTTTGGTGGACTTGTTAGACAATGTTCCAGAATGACACAGAAAGGGCATGCTTCCTCTTGAGTTCAAACAGATCCCATCAATTTTTTTCAGGTGATATCATTCTGCAAAACCTAACTCTCACTAATTCTAAAATTATATAAAGCCCCAATGGAAAAGGCAACTTTTAATAGCCCTTAGTAATGGAAATATTGAGCATGATTAGTGATGGAGCCAGAGCCAGAGACTCTATATAATCTGCTAGTCTTTGGAGATGTTCTCTAAGGAAATGCCTGGGTTAAGAGAGGTATCTCAACCATGATCAAACCATGATCATCTTTTGTCCTTCATGATCATAGATCATTCTTTTCCACCTTAGAGAGTTCTTTCTCAGGCCACAGTAAGTTTTCCAAGAACTGTCTCCTTCCCATAGGCCCCAGCACTTTATCTTTCCTTTTCTTAGTAGAAACTCTTGGGACTTTATTGGTCCTCTCCTCACTCCCCACTCCACGTAGTTAAAGAGCAGGTCTAAATGTATTTAGCTCCATTCCAGGGTCTCAAGGAATCTTGTTCTTTCTTAGTGTCTTTATAGAATTTTCAACATGAATCACAAATTTGTGCAAAGAAATTGGCCATTTCTGTTAAAATGCAAATGTAACTTGGGAAGAATCTATTAAACTAGGTCAAAGACCTGGCCTGGAGTATCTAAGCCCTACGGGACAACACTGTCCTGAGAAATAGGGCAAAAGTCTGCAGTTTTTAGTGGTAGTGTGTGCTGGCTAGTATGTGAACATTGGATTTTTAGGGAAACAACAGTCACTTTTAGAGGAAGGAGAAGGTCACGGAGTGGGAAAAGGAGGAACATCTAAACCAAATTATATTTTTTATAGTTCTGCCAGGACTGACTTTCTTATGAAACATTCTCCTAGAAAGAACATCTGGTGGATACAAAGATGCACCATTCAGGTGCCCTTCAATGAAGGAGACGCTGCCCTCCTACTGGAGTGCCATTAGTAGAGACCCTTCATCTGCTCATCCTTTTGGGCATTTCTGGGTGAAGAGAAGTACCTCAACCACGATCAAGCCCCTTTCCAGAGATGCTCACATTTGTTGATGATTCACGTGGAGGTATAGAGGCCTAGCTACGTTGGCCCAATTCAGAGAAACTTTAAGGGCTTTAGCCAAAATTATCATGCTTGTGACAAATAGCTGGACCTCTTTCTGACCTATCTTGTTCTCTTCCCCACTCGACAGGTTTGGTCCCCAGGGTGATCTTGTTTAGGATATTCAGTCTGCTTCCCATGGAATAAAATATGCAAAAGGGCTCAAATATGAAGAAAATATATTATATTGGGAATTCATTTCTTCTAGAGGAGAGGTCAAAGCTTTTGACATTCCTTTAGGGTCCAATGTAAATGTAACTACCTCTTCAGAGGTGCCAAGTGTATCAATTATTCAATTAACTGTCATAGGCTTTGAGGGGAACTCTGTAAGTACATTTCAGAAAATTTCTTGTTCTTATTTTCTAAGAAAGGCAACCAAACTAGCAGCACAAGTACCTGTCGGGGACTGCTCAAAATTCTCTGCTTACATTAGCAAGTAGTGTTAGCTGATTCTTTCTTAAAACTGCATTGTGATTCATTCTCTCTTTGAGACTGTACTTCAGATGAAAATAACACCCAGTCTTTTTGATTCATCTCCCTTACTCTTCAAATGCTGAAGATTTGTCTGGGTTTGGGTGCTTCTGATTCGTGTTATACCATCTTCTATAATTAAGGACAAGGATTTAGCTTCCTAGCCTATTTGTGTGATGAAAGGATCAGTGATACCTGTGGTGGGGCCTGAGGGCTTAGGCTGGCTCATCAGCCCTAGAGGCCTCAGCCTCTCTTGGCTACAAAAGGTTTCTCTTCAAGTGTGCTTATTATTGCGGGGATGAAGCAGACATTATTGCCTTTAGAAGACTGATTTTTTCCCCCAGAAAGAAGTCCAAGGAATGGGCCGAGAGAAAGCTCTTCTTATTCCAGTTCCACATGGCAGAGTCAGACTGCCTGGGTGAATACACACAAAATCTTAGCACATCCAGATAACACCAGGAACATACTTTGTAATACTAATGGATGCTTTTCCTCCTTCTATTTCCCTCTACTTTCTGGCCCTCTTATCACCAATACTTCCCCCTACCAATGTCTATTTGTTATTCTTGGTACATTGCTTCAAGAAAACAATGTCTACTACAGACACCTGAGGACAGAAATAATTTAGATTTAGGACAAATGTGTGAATTAATGTCTCCAAGATGAGAAAATGGTGCTTGGGCTAGGAAAGAAGAGGGAAAGCCAAGAAAGCTTAGGTGTTGATTCCTCCACCTCCATGTCCTCAGCTTGGCAGTGGAAGGAGGTAATTCCAAGCATCACTAGACTGGTTTGAGGGGTCCATGAAGCAGGTGGCAAGATGTAGCTAATGGTATGCCTGGGCAAGCAGGGATGTTTCTTGTGGCTCACAGAGGCTGAAAAGTTCTCAATGTGCCTGAGAAGAGCTCAAATAAAGCTGACAGCCAGAACAAAGGGATGAACACCAGAACAAGGAATAAACACTTCCTTGCAAGTAGAAGCAAGGGATGATGTAGCAATTACTTGGACCATCAGCTGAAGGTGAGATGGAAAGATGTACATATCAGATGATGCCAGAAAGCCAGAAGACCAAATTCTTCCACTGCCTCCACTTCACCCTAGCATTATTCCAGAGATTGGACAAAATTTTGATGAAAGCTAGAGGATCTGAAAATCCTAGAAGAATCAGGCTTATATTAAAATCAACGTAAGATACAGAACTATAACAACTTTCATATAGAAACAACAAAAATTACTTATCAGGCAGAGAGCCTATCAAACTCTTGACCTCTCTGGTTATTTTTTTTTTTTTTCCTCTCTGATTCATCTGAGCCAATTGAAAACATCAGCCTTAGACCTAATTTAAAGCTCCTTCTTCCTTCCCAAATCTGGCATGATCTTTGGCTCCAAAACTTGAAACTGGGAAAGGGTCAAGGCCTGTGTTCTTCTCTTTCCTCTTCCACTACTCTTCCCCGTTTGCTCTTGGTTCCTCCAAAAGTCGGGAGAAGTCTGGGTAAAATCTCTTTAGTGGTGCTTTTTGTGATTCTCTTCTACTGGTTCATACTCTCTGCAACACTGCATCTTCGTGGGCACTTCATGGACTTTTCATAAGCTCCTCTCCTATTCCCCTGCCTAGTACCTTCATCTGCACAGCACCCTAATAATGTGAGTTATGTGCTCTTTGGCTCCTTTCTTGTAACTATCTGGGGGTCTTCTGACTTTAAAGGATAGAATTCCTTGCCCCAAAAGATGATCTTCCTAGGGGAATGCTTTGCTTCCCTTCTTGGCATCTACTTCACTACTGGTAATACTACATGACTTGCTATACTAAATACTGTTTTCTCTGCCAATTAGCCTCCTGCCTTTAGAGTTATCTAAGCAGGAGGCTGACATAATTCTCGATGATTAGATCTGCCTTCTAAGTTCAAGTTTTCAAAAGCATTGTTTGATCAAGATGTACCTTAGGGCACAGAGGTGGGCTCATGAATTTCTGCAGTTTTGTAGGAATTTATCTTGGAATTTAATGCCATTCTTCTTCTGGTAAGGAGCCCTTCCTCATCAACTTGGCTGTGTGAGGAAGGAAAGGGAAACATTAAGCTGACAACTTAAGACCCAGAAGAATCAATCCCCTCAATCAGTAAATTTCTGTCTCTTTCTTACTTGAGTGGGCTGGGCTGTGATGGAAAGATATACATATCAGGTGATGCCAGCAAGCCAGAAGACCAAATCCTTCTTCCACTGCCTCCATCTCACCCTGTGAGGTGTGACAGTGAGAATCCAAAGGCATGTTTGGTACTTCTTCCCAAACTTTGGAGACAGGGTGCTGCTCTTGGACTGCCCTCCTTAGTATGTGGGGGTATTTACAGCTTGTTGCCCTCAGCTTTAGGGCTTTAGCCAAAGTTTTGAGTCAAATGGAAATGTCCTATTCTACATCTGGTTATTCACATCAATTTAAAAACCTCAAAACATCATTCTGCTATGTGAAGAAAAGTTTTGTTTTATCTTTAATAACTACCACTTATCAAATGCTTACAAGGAACATCAAAAGCTTTACATACTAAATGTATTAATTGTTCACAATACTCGTAAGACATGAGAAAAACTGTAACCCAGAGGTCACATATCTAGTGGCTGAGTTGGAACTTGAATCCATATCTATCTGTTTCCAAAACTCAAATCTGCATATAAATAATGACATACTTACTGTCTAGTGCAATTATTCCCCACCTATAAGCTACAGAATTGGGGTGGGGTATAGTTTCACAAGGGACTTAAATATCCTTATGCCCATCAAACATTGTGGATTCAATAAATAATGTATATACCACTATTTCCTGTATCAATCCAGTTGAACACATAATGAGTTCTATTTTTATGTCAAGGAATATTCAAGGTGCTAGGGATATAACATATGAACCAAAATAAAATCTCTACGTGAAAATACAAATTCATTAAAATCATACTGAAATTACACTTTTTGCATTATGCATTTCACCAGTTAAGTGAAACTAAATGTGTCTTACCAAGTGAAGGCACGGGAAGAATTTAGCTATTTGAAATGAGTCTTCATATTAGACATATTTGGAATACACTGATACTGTTTAACTCTCTCATGGACAGGATGCACTAGAGGAGGGAGGAGTTCATAGGCACGTTCAGTCTAGGACTGACAATATCTGTGTTATAGAGAAAATATCGAGTAATCTCCTCAGGCAATCCCATCCCATAGCCTGATGCAAATTATGGCCACTTGAGTAAACTAGAATAATAATTTTATTAATGATAATGATGAGGAATATCACGTGCAGATTACTTTATCTCTTGTTTACCTTTTGACTCTGGGACTCCTTAGGTTCTTTCCAAAGCTCTTAGAGAAGGTATTAATGGTTCCTCCAAACTGGGCAAAATCACTTTTGACCTCGAATTTCAGTCTTTAGGATCCCCAGGGAAGAGGCACTCGTACATTTTGTCCTAATCAACGGTATAGGATAGTTTGCTTAACCAAAGGATTTACATTTGCAGGCACTGTCCGTAGTTTTTGGTCTTTCTCGTCGCGTTTTTTCCTTTACTAGCCCCTAGTGGGAGAACAGATTCACTATTACGGGGTGGGGGTGGGGTGATCCTTCCGAGTCTTAGCAAGGGTGGACTTAAGGGGTATCATTTTCTCTATACGCCAGATGAGAAAACGAAGGTGCAGAACTGCATTACTCTTTCAACCTCACCTCGCAGTTCCTTCACTGGTTCGGTCTTCCCGCCCTCGGCCCCTGAGTTACACCCCCCGGGCAACCCGCTTCACTCGCTGCCTGCTCCCACTGAAGCTTCCAAATCGGTGCTTCAAACTACATTTCCCAGAACGTCCCGCGCCGACCAGGCTCGTTTAGGATTTTCCCTAAGCTGCCATTATAGGTACGGTTAACCAAATCCACTTTAAGGAAGAGCTAAATTATTATCTGCCTATGAGATAATGTGGATTTTTTCCTTCTCCACCTACGACCCATTCTGCTCAGTGAAAAGCCTGCTGCGGAGAGGAATTCTTTCAGGCGATTGTTCTAGCCACCCTGCTCTTCCTGCCTCGGCCCCTACCAGGGCCCCGTGGGGCCTGGGAGTGTCATTGGGGGATGACCGCAGTCTTGGCCTCTGCAGCTGCCACCGCGACCATGGTCTCCGGCAGCAGCGGCCTGGCTGCCGCTCGCCTGCTGTTGCGCACCTTCCAGCGTGAGTCGGGCCGGGGCTCTGTTTTTCTTACCTCCGCTGTTCCTGGGCCCGCCGAGCCTAATGTCCTGGCTCATGGACCAGCGGCGGGCCCTCGGCCCGGGCGGGGAAGCCGTTGGGGGCCCGGACCTCAAGTGGGAGTTTTCTAGGGTGGAGGGAGCTTTGCTGGATACGTGGGCCAGATGGGGACCTGGGGTGGCTCAGTCAGGATTCGGGTCTGGGAGCTTAGTAGACCTGGGATCATGCTTTGGCCTCCGCGGTGACATATGGCGAGTTGGAGGTGGCGTCTACACTGGCTCTATTTGGAGCGAAAGGTGAAGAAGTCCACATGAACTCAGTTGGGAGAGTGTCTGGGTTGAGTGGTAGGGGAAGAAAGTGTCGGTAGGAAATTGGAGAATTGTAAAGAATTCGAATTGTTCCTTCTGTGGATTGTAGGGTCAGCGGAAAGGTGGTTTCTGCATCCTGAGTCAGTGGAGCCTGGGTTGGCAGGGATTTTAACCAACTTATTTACACTGTCTCCATCAGGCGGTATGAACACCTCACTTCCTGAAAATTTATCACCCAAGGTTGCTAGTCTGAGTAACGCTGACTGTTGAAAATTCTTGCTATGTTCAAAGTCTCTCTGTTTGGTAGGTAGGTAACTGTGGAAAGACCCTTTAGAATCAGTCACATCAGGGTTTGAAGTTTGGCTAGTCCCTTTACAGTCTATGTTATAACCCTGTTTTCATTTCCTAGTACTTTTTTCAACCAGTGTTTCAAACCACATGAAAATAATACCATATTTTAATGGATCTGAGGCATTGCCACTTGTAAGGTACACCATTATTTGGCCTACCATAAACAAGGGAAACAACTGCTAATTAAAATTGTGCTGTGATTGGTTATCAGAGATATCTTGATTTAACAGATGTTAAAAAGTGAAAAAAATTGTTTTAGAAATTATATATGATGATCTGTATTCACTATAGAATTTATGTGAAGAACCTCATAGAAATTAGACATTCAATAAAATTTTTCCTCACTTCTTTGTTTTCACTTTGCTTCTAACTTAATTCTTTTCTTGAGAAGATTGCATTCTAAAACTGCAATGATGAGTGTGCACTGAACAGCTACACTTAGTTACCAGATTGTTGAGGACAAAGGTCTGGCTAGATAACTTTGGCAAGTTAGGAAGGAGTTGGAGTTATAGGAAAGAGTTGGGTTTATTTGGAAAAATTTTCTGGAAATTCTTATGAGGGTATTTTAGGCAAAAGCAAAAAAACAAAAACAAAAACAAAAAAAATGATATACCCACTAATATCTTTGCTCAGTAGAGTTTGAGCACCAAGAATGAGCCTGTATTGGATATGGGCCTAAACCAGCTTAATTTGCATAGGTTAAGGCTTAGGATGTAGAAGGCTAGGTGTGCAGCACAGCCACGGTGATAGGCAAGCCTGGGAAGGATTTTTCCCACTGGTATTTTTTTCTCCTGAGGTCTTGCTGGTCTGAGGGTCTGAAAGATCCTACCTTCTAGTAGGTCTGTTGTCTTAACAGGAAAAGAACATAGAGAAAAAAGGAAGTGTGTCTAAAAGATCTGGTTCCTTAATCCACCCTAGCAGTACTTAACAGTGAACTGAATATTTCTTCCTAGATCCTTATAGAGACCATCCCATTTAGCTTTTCATGGCTGGACTGCTTGAATTGCATAAATCATGGGATTAACTTGTTATTAAGGCTCTGGGAGGTCTTAGATCTAAATCAGGATCCCTATATTAGAGGTGGGGTTACAAATGGCAGTGTTTAATGTATAAAAACTCTAAGTCAGCGCGCCATATTTCTAAATGTATTTGCATTCCCCCTAGGAAAATAGCAGCCACAACATCACCTAGCAAACTTTTTTTTCCCCTTTCATTTTTTAAAGTGGTCACAAATCTGAGGTTAAAGGAACTAGAAATGCCAGGGAATTTTATGCCCCCTGCTAAGTTTCAGTTGGTGGCACATTATGGCTGAGGTTGTAAGTGTTGCAATACTGATTTTTGTTTAAAAAAGAAAAGAAACAAACGCTCATAGATGTCAGCAAATTAGAATGTTTAGAAATTCCTGCATGAATCCCGTCCCCCCCCCCCCCAGTTTTGTACCTTATGATAGAAAGAAAAGAATCTAGTTGAAGTGGGAAGAGAAAATAAAATGAAAGAGAAATATTTCTTCTATGAGAAAGCTTAAGAATTTTATAATACCATTGAGTTTGAAATAGGGTTTAAGTTTTTAAAAAGAAGTACAAACCTAGGTCTTTTTAGGAGTTCCTGTAAATTGAGTCCTTTTAGAATAAATAGGAAATAAGAGCAAGTATTTTTGAGTCTCAGAATTATATTTTAATGTCAGAAAGTGAACCTTAAAATTCAACTGGTCCCACACTTTTGTTTGGCAAAGGAGGAAATAAATCCAGAAGGTTTCCTATCCAGTATCAGAAGGAGTACTAGAACTTGGGTCTTCTGATGCTCTGCAATCTGTCCTTTCCTCTTGAGCTTCCTTTTTTTAAGCTCTGATTTGGGGGGGGGATCGATATTCTCAGTGGTTTGTTGAAAAGGTCACAACCCTGCTCAAAGGTACCACTTCCTTTTTCATGTGTTTGCCAAATTGTGTAGGTCTGTTTTTTGAATTTGGGAAACATTTAAAAGTGTAGTTTGAAACAGGAGACACTCAACAGTGATGTTTCTGATTCTAGTATTTGTTCTCATTTTTGTCCAATTACCAAATTTTTATTTCAGAAATAAGAAATAGACTTGATCCAAAAATATAATGTAGCTGTGAAAAAGTGATTTGGTTTTTCTGACCTCAAACTTATTTCATAGAAACATTGAGAATATTGAAAATCATCTTAAGTTCAGCAGAACAATTTCATTTCACCAAAGGATAGACATTTTGTTACCTTAGACCCACATTTTTTTCAGTAATCATTTTATTAATACACAAGAACCCCCACTAGAATTTACATAGTGCAAAAAAGCTGTTACTACTCCCAACGTGATAACAATCATTCTTCATACAGCAAAAGAGCAAGATGAAAACACCTTTATAACTCAACTAATGTTGGTTGTTTTTATTAGAGTACTACAATTAGGACATTAAATTAAAACTCATATGGTATGTTTGGAAATTAAGTTACAAAATAATGCAAATACTTTTAAAGTATGATATGCCAACAAATTTTAAATTTTTATCATTAAGATTTAGATTTCAGGGGCTGGGGTTGTGGCTCAGTGGTAGAGCATTTGCCTAGCATGCGTGAGGCACTGGGTTCGATCCTCAGCACCACATATAAATAAATGAATAAAAGAAAGGTCCATCAACAACTGAAAAATAAAAATAAAAAAAAAAGATTTAGATTTCAGTTTCAGATTAGACAGTTTGGTTGATTTTGTGGTGTGTATAAAGGTTGAAAGGACAAGGGAGGAAGATGTCTGTAAATAAATTACTTCACAGAAAATTTTTAAATAAAAAAAATCATTACATTTTTAGCAGATTGTTTAACCTGTTGGCACAACATACAGAAAATACATGATGAGTTCTTTTTTTTTTTTTTAAAGCCAACAGCAGCTTTATAAACAGTAATATTTCTTTATACATACATTAAAGTAACAATGTGTTTGGGTTTAGCAGTTTTATGTTAAAGGGTTGAAAATTAATATAGAGAACACTATTCATGTGCACATTATAATTCCCACCCCACTCATCTCCCCCAGCTTATTAAAACTCAAACAAGTACATTATTTGGATATTAATTTACCAATATTTAAACTATGTGAATTCCTTTTGACTAATTCTTTTCCAAATACTGGAAGCATATAAAATACCATCTCTGCAGTAAAAGCCTGTAAAAATTTTTCAATATAATACACATTATTTTTCATGTTTAGTCAAAAGAAATATATTAAATCATTTACAAAAATATTTAAACCAAAAAGTTAAGCTAATACAAACATTTGTCTTTTGAAAAGTAATCTTCACAGCAAATCTACTGAAGCAGAAATCTCATTTGGAGAGTGTAATTCATACCGTAATTCATATACTTATGTATTGAAATAGAAATCTAACATTAAATATTGCCAGTAAAACAATTATACACTAAGAAAAAAATCACTTTTATGTTTTTATTTTTTGGGCTGATGAACTTTCCTCTTACCAAGAGATCTCCTAATCTCTTTCTAGGTCTCCAAAGAGTGAACCACACAACTTCCCCAAAATAAAATTTACGTCATTCTCCTACCTCATCCAAAGCCTATAGTTAAATATACACAAATTCCAAAATTTAACTAAAGAAAGAAATTATAAAGAAATCATTAAAGCCAGCCTCAGCAAGGGCGAGGCACTAAGCAACTCAGTCTCTACATAAAACACAAAATAGGGCTGGGCATGTGGCTCAGTGGTCGAGTGCCCCTGAGTTCAATCCCTAGTACCGAAAAAAGAAAAAAAAAAGAAAGAAATCATTAATACGTAGTTAAATATACTCTCAACATTGTAGCATTTTCTTTAATAAATCTTGGGTTGTCCTCTAGAAGTGACCTGTCTCATAAAAAAGCTGTGATCCCTTGGTTTTGCTGGCAGAAAGAGATACTGCATTGCGTGAGAGCATTTATCAAATACTTCCTAAATACAGAGTAAAATTAAATTATTGGTGTTCTGAAGATTTCCTCAACTTCTCTCTCTCTCTCTTTTTTTTTAATGGTGCTGGAGATTGAACCCAGGGCTTTATGCATGTGAGGCAAGCACTCTACCAACTGAGCTATATCCCTAGCCCTCCCAATTTCTCTTTTGATACAAATGTCAAAACTCTAAAATAGTGATTCATATTCAGAAGAGATACAAAATACAAGAAACCTTTGAAAAGTCATTACCTCAAGATCAAAAGTTATCTGAATCACTGACATGGAGTAAAGGAAATTAACAACATAAAAAGTATGAAAAAATTTTTTAATTCACTTTTAAGATTGTCAGTAGTTCAAAACCTCTATCATTTCTTTAAACAAACTAATACTTCCAAATGTGTAGAGACAGTAAGATCTGCCACATATGTGTCCATAGGCCCACATTTTTTTAAAAAAATTAGGATGTGTCTTTTAATTGATGATATCTAGTGCTTTGTAAAAACCAATGGTAGCTTAGATTTGATGAAATATACTTAAAACCAACTAAGTCAATATTAATTGAATATATAATTTTGCATTTGAATAGCAGGTTGTTTGGATTTGGGGGTAAGTGACAGGCAGCTAAACTATGTTACTGTATTTTAGGATCCTGTAGGTGGGGACCACATGAGCCTGTATATTACATATATAATACATATGGTTAATGCTATGATTTAGACATGTTTGAGTAGGTCCCCCAAGGATTCATGGGCTGGGTGCTCATTCCCCAGTGTGGGCATCTTGAGAGGTAGTAGCACCTTTAAGAGGTTAGGGTTAGTTGAAGGTAGCTAGGTCATTGGGGTCACTGCCCCAAGAATAGATTAATATTGGTTTCCTGGAGTGAGTTCTTAACAAAGTGGATTATTATAAAGCAAAGCAACCTCATGTGCTTAGCCCTTTCCTCATGGGGCTGGTTCCCTTCTTGCTTCTCTGCAATATTATGATGCAGCCAAGGGATCCTTTACCAGAGGCATACCAAGTGAGGAGTTCTGGAGTGGAGTTTTGGCCTCAAACTGTAAGCTAAGTAAACCTAATTTCTTACAAATAGCTAGTCTCAGGTATATTATTGTCAGGAAAATGGTCTGATACAGTTAATAAGTATACATTTGTTAAATCCATGAGTATATGAATAAATAAATAAGTAACAGACATAGTTTAAGAGATGAGTTGAAGAAGAAGTATTTTCACTAGCAGAATCTCAGGTTCCTGGTTAGGAGCATGGTACTAGTCATACAAGGCCATGGTATGAGTCCTGCTTGTGCAGGTGCTCTTTAGCCATAGATTGCAATATTAATCCCACTATTCCTCTTTTATGTGGTTGCTATCTATGGGAAATAGGACTATGTTGTACGTGACTGATACAAACCCACCACTCTGGTTGAAAGCACATCTCTTACAGATTCCTCAGTCCCTTTCTTTCAGCATGTTTATTGCAGTTTGTGCTTTTGTAGTTTTGTATTTCTTTGTTTAACATTTAGTTCTTACACAGCAAGAAACTTCATGTGGATAGAGCCCCAGTCTAACTTACTCGTGAATCCCTAGCACATGGCGGAGAGCCTGCCACCATGAACATCTCAAAACAGTTTCATCTCATTTTTCAGTAAAAAATAATGATAATTTAATTATAATGATAATAAAATTAGTCATATAGCACTTTACTGTACCCTACGTGTTCTCTATATTAACTCATTTTAATTTTCACGTTGGCCAGTGTGGTATATATTATTATCCCCATTTTTAGCATGAGGCTGCACCTTTAGAAATATTTCATACATTAAAAACTTATATTAGTGCATGCTACACATTGTATATAGGCATGGATTAGTATATTTATACATAAACATTTGTATATAGAGTATATGTGAGGATATTTTTAAAACATTTCTAGTTGGACTTATTTGATTTTAAAATATGAACTATATTTTTTCTCTTTTTAGGAAAAGATTTACCTTTGTGCTCATATATGATTTGGGGAGTGTACCAAGGCAATTTGATTCTCAATCTACAGGCCTCATCTCATATTAAGATCCCAGTCTTCTTGTGGGCAGCTGTTATTCCATTTACAGATGGGAAGACCAAGGCTAAGGGAGATCAAAAGATATGCCCTGGGTCACACTGCTGGTGAGCTGTAGAGCATAAACACAAGTCTTGGCCTGTCTGATTCTGGAGATGTTTTCAGATGCTCCTGGGTCATATTACCAAGGTTAGGCTGACCAGTTTCTAAGAACTTGAGGCTAAGGTGATGCTAGTCTGTCCTCTCGAGGTGACCCAGGATGTGGCAGCTATAGTCCTGATCATCATAATATGCCTGGTGGCCATGTTCAAGCCTTGCCCTGATATTTAATTTAAAATGCCTATTTTCTCATTATTAGTAAAGTTATACATCTCATCATATGTTGATATTACCATTTGTCATTGGTTGTGTTTTTTGTTTATGGCCTTTATTGGTTTGTCTGCTAGCGTAGGGCAAGTATAATCTCTTACTGACAGTGCTGACTAGGTGGGCTCTCGTGTACAGATCTGAGAGCAGTCTCTTAGTCCATAAATAACATTGTGATTTCCACTGACCTAGGGTCAGGTGCTTACTGTGCCAGTTCTTAATTGCAAAATGCCACCCCGCCCCCTGTCCCATCCCCTGCCCCATCCCCTTGTGCAGCATAGTGTAATTTAAGAATAAGGCTGTTACCTAGTAGTGCTGTGTGCATATAGAGCTCTCCTCTTCTGGATGGTAAGGGTGAAAGGTGGGTCCCCACCTTAGAGATGTGGGGACTCCAGGTACCTCTGTTGGAAGCACATATCGATGCTCTTTGAGTTGTGGCACCTGAGGTCTGAAGATTTTGGAGGCATGAGGTAGCCATTTATAGTGATTCAAAGCAGAATGCATAGGGTGGGTCCTGGAGAAAAATGTGATAAGATGGTTTGTGTTCTGGAGCTAGCTTTCTTGGGCTACTCAGCAGTAGACAGAAGGCCTGGCTACTTTGAAAATAGCCATAGAGAAGTGGGTTGGTGGTTCTAGTGGAGGTTTAGAAGGTAGCCCACAATTTTAAAGTCATGTGCTTCTTCCTACTGATTCTTGAAGTGGGAGGAGTTATAATAAGCGAGTAAATTTCTCAATTTTCCAAGTTTCTCCCTCTCTCATCTGCTTTTCTATTTATTTTATTTTCCTTATTTCTTCTATAGTGGGTTATTGAATCTTACCAGAAAAGATCAATTTAAGTGATTTTGTATTTTAGACAAACTTTATTCTAGCTTAACATTTAATATATTGTTATTATTGAAGAATGAGTAGTAAGTAGTTCTTATTCATAGTTCCTGACAGAATTTGCCTCTTAACTCACCTATTGTTCATAGATATTAGACTTTTAAAAGTTAGGTCTAGTGAGAACATGTGGATATTTAGTAAACATTATTAGTGGAGATGGTAACTAATTTTCAGTCCCTGGGTTTAATTTGAGTCACATGTTTTTGAATCTCAGTTTTCTTTCTAAGGAATGAAAATGGGAAACTTCAGCTGGGCACGATGGTGCACGCCTATAATCCCAGCACTTTTGGAGGCTGAGACAGGAGAATCATGAGTTCAAAGCCAGCCTCAGCAACAGCGAGGTGCTGAGCCACTAACTCAGTGAGACCCTGTCTCTAAAGAAAACACAAAATAGGGCTGGGGATATGGCTCAGTGGTTGAGTATCCCTGAGTTCAATCCCTGGTACCAAAAAAAAAAAAAAAAAAAGAAAAGAAAGAAACTTCAGCTTCAACTTTTCTTTCTCAAGATTGTAGTTTTTTCTCAGTAAAGAGAAGATCCTGGAGAGTAGAGTAGGATCTTTTTTGTTTGTTTTTCTAATTTATTTCTGTGGTCTATGTGTCTCATTTTAAAAGTGACATTTAACTTTACCGTAATGACAGTGTAGCTCTTGCAATAAAGGATTTTGTGTGTATGTGTGACCAAGTTGAATTCATTGTTCAAAAGTTTGGAAAAAGTATAATATGTCATATTTTCTTTACTTCTCAGTGCAACAGAATGCAGTTCGGCATTGTTCCTATACAGCTTCCCGGAAACATCTCTATGTTGATAAAAATACGAAGGTCATTTGCCAGGGTTTCACTGGTAAGCAGGTATGTGTGTCTAGATTTTTATTTAAAGTATAGATTAAAAAATATAAGACAATTTCACTATTTTCTACATTCAACAAGTTTTTTGTTTTTTTGTTTTTTTGTTCGTTTGTTTTTTGCTACAAGGGATTGAACCCAGGGGCACTTTACCACTGAGCTATATCCCCAGTTCTTTTATTGTGAGACAGGTCTCTCTAAGTTGCTGAGGCTGTCTTCAAACTTGTGATCCTCTTGCCTCAATCACCCAAGTTGCTGAGATTATAGTGTGCACTGGCTGCTGTTTTCTACCTCTAATAATATGTGATTGATGCAGAAAAATATGTTGTGCAGAAATGGGATTGTATTTTAGGAAGAGGTGCCATAGTTAGCCTGTAAGATGAAAATTGTGTTTAAACTTGCCTTGAAAATGCATAAAAGTAGGCTTTGTTGGAGACCCACATCCTATTCCTCCAGATTTGGGAGAGGTCATTGTAAATTGCTTGTGACTAGGTCTTAAACAAGGTAAAGTAGATTACTTGTGTCTAGGTCTTTGTATACAGAAATATTCATTTTTAAACATGGAATCCACATTCAGTGTGGAGAAGTACATAAACTCAGGGGGCTTATAGAAACAGGCAGAGGAACCAGCACACTGACTTTTTCCATCTTATATTCTCTGGCATAAACTTTCTTCAAAGAGGGCAGCAGGCAGAATTGCTTAAAGTGTTTTAATTTGTTTGCATTTGCTTATATTTAGACTCTTTCCCTCTCCCGTGCTTATATCATGAATTTAAATATATATGTGATGTGATTTTATAATGAAATGCAACATAAGAATCTACTTTTTTTCTTTCTTTATGGTTCTATTCACCAAGAATTCTTTCTGTTAATAAGTTGGCATGTGTTCTTCCAGATATTTTTCTTAAAAATACAAAAATTTATACCTATATTATATGTATTTTACAGAATTTATACTACAGAACTGTATATGGGCATAGCTGTATTCCACTAAAACTTAATTTATAAAAGCCAGATGACAGGACAGATCCCACAGACCATAGTTTGCCAATCCTTGTCTAGAGGCTGATACCTAAACAGCCAGACATTGTGTAAGTATCACTTCTACATATATACATTCTAAGGAAAGTAGATTTGAAGGGCATTCTGTCATTCCCTTCCCAAATACATTCAGTCTATTTTTGCATATATTAATATTATTAGCATATAATCAAATGCTTGATAAACCCAAATTTCTCACCTAAGTTTATTATACATATTTTGTTTTTCTGTTTGCTAAACTTTGTGTGATCCTATGACATCTTAACCTCTGAGCTTTTTTGGTAAGAACCATTGCCTGTGGTATAAGCACTATTTGGAAACATCTTTGCTTTCTAAATTAGGTAATATTTAAATATTACCCAAATATTTAAAACCAAGGTCAGTTTCAGTGTCTTTCAGTTACCTGCAATCAGATTGTTCCTCATTCACTTTCCTAGTTTTTGGTTTTTAAAGTAATTGAGAACCTTAATAGCCTCAGTTAGATTTGTTGATTCAAATTCTGTTATTATAGAGGTTATGATAAGGTCTGAAAGTTAGAGCCTACCTCCATGGGAAAACCACAGTTCTCTTTAGTTCTTTCTTGAGTGCACATATTGTTGCACATATGAATAAGGAATGTTTGTTTTATGGAGTAGGTTCCAGCAGTGCACATTTCTAGTTGATACCATCTAATTTCTTTAGCTTTTATGAGCTACTAAAATTGCTCCTATTCTTAACTGTATATTGGTTGCTGATAATGGAAAATTAAGGAAAGTAAGCTTATTTTAAATGGAAATATTATCTCTGTTTAGCACCATTTTTAGGCCTAAAATTTTGGTTCCTTTGAATTTACCTAGTAGTGTAGTCTAGGGCAGTGCTTCTCAAACTATCTGGAGGAAAAGACCAGTTTAGGTGATTGTTTTTAATTTCTATCTAATGTGGAGCAATGCTTTTGTAAATATATGGTAAGAATTGCAGCGATGTCACACTGCAATGTTTACAAACATTTTCTGTTTTACATTTTTTTTTGTTTTTTATTTTAAAATTTTTTTTTATACTGGGGATTGAACCCAGTGGCTCTTTACCACTGAGCTACATCCTCAACCCTTTTTTTATTTTTTGTTTTGAAACATGGTTTCACCAAGTTGTCTAGAGCCTCACTAAGTTGCTGAGGCTGGCCTCTAGCTTGGGATCCTCCCTTCCTAGTTGCTGAGATTACAGTTGTACAACACCACACCTGGCTTTTTTATTAGATTTTTTATTTCCTCTTTCCTTCCTTTGATCATTTTCTTTTTCTTTTGTTTTGCTCTTGTTTTCTTGCAGACCAGCAAGAGTCTGTATATCACACTTTGAATAGCATTGTTTTAAGACAAAGAGCACTGGCCTGTTGTTCTTTCTAAGACTCTGTCACTTCAATTAAATAATGGAAAATTAAGGAAAGTAAGCTTATTTAAAATGGAAATATTATCTCTGTTTAGCACCATTTTTAGGCCTAAAATTTTGGTTCCTTTGAATTTACCTAGTAGTGTAGTCTAGGGCAGTGCTTAATATGCTTGGGGGTCAGTTTTCATATTTTGAAAGAGAATTTGAATTAGAAAATTTCTGAAATCCTTAAGGCCCCAGTTTTTATTTCTTAAGTAATTAAGAACTTGAATGGTTGGCTGAGCATTTTTAGGTCCCTGTAGAATGACCAAACAGATCCATTTATTTTCAACAACTATTTATTGAGTACCTACTGTATGTAATTTAAGTGCCATGTTTCAATGAACAAAATAGAAATACATTTTTCATGGAGATTATGTTATAGTTGAGTAAAATCCATGAGTAAATTTTGTGGTCTGTTAGAAAGTATTAATTGCTATGGAAAAAACAAACCAGGGAAAGGAAGAGTATGTGGAGTTGTAGTTGGAATGGGAGAGAGGGATATTGTACAGCAGGTGGTCAGGGATACCTTGATTTCTGAGTCAAGATATAAAGGAAATATAGAAGTGAACCAGTTGGATAGCTAAAGAAATGTATTCCGTTGAGAGAGCATAGCAAGGCCATTAGGCAGGCATGGGCCAGTGTGGCTGAAGTAAGCGATGGGAGAATAATAAATGAGGGCAGGCAGATAAGGGGTTCTCTTGTGGGAGACAGGTTGTATGTTAACTTGTAAACCAGTATAAGGAGTTTGGCTTTCTGTGAATGAAATGAAAAAAGACTAAAGAGTTTGTGCAGAGGAGTGATATTGTTTTCCTTACATTTTAACAGGATCACTTTGGTTGCTGTGAAGTATAGATTCAAAGGGGACAAGGTAATAATCTGTTGAGTTAAGGTGATTTAGACTAAGGTGGTAGCTAGCACTAGATGGGGGAGAAGTTGTTGATTATATTTTGGAAGTGGAACAATAGGATTACTAGTATATCTAATATGTAATATAAGAAAGAGAAGAATACGGGATAACTTCAGTAATTTTGGTCTGAACAGCTGTAGGGAGTGAAGTTATTAACTGAGATGGGGTAGATCGAGAGGCAGAGTGATCAGGAACTCAGTTTCCTGCATGCTCAATTTGAGATGCCTACTAGTTTTCCAAGTGGAGATGTTAGGTTGGCAATTAACAATGTAAGTATGGAGTTTAAAGCAAAGGTCTTGGCTGGGTATGTGGGGGCAGGGGGCGGTAGGAATCACTATATGGGTGTTATTTATTTCCATGATAAGAGATGACATCACCAAAGGCACACATTTGGATGGAAAAGAGAAGGCTGAGGAGAGAAGAAGAGAAGAGAAGAAGAAAACCAGGGAAAGTGGAGCCCCAGAAGTCAAGTGAAAAGAATCTAGCAATCCCTGGAACCAACTTTTTGTTGTTTCAACTGGATGTGTTTGCAGGGAGGGTATACTGACATCCAATGGGAAAAGACTAGGAATATTGTTAAATATCTTACAAAGTGCAGGATGATCTCCCGTAACAAAGAATCATCATGTCCAAAATATCAATAATACTATGGTTGACAGCTTGGGAGGCTGCAAGTTTAAAGCCAGCCTTAGCAACTTAGCAAGACTCTATCTCAAAATAAAAAATAAAAAGGACTGGGGATGTGGCTTAGTGGTTCAATTCCTGGTCCAAAATATGACGACTGCTACTATTAATGCTATGGTTGAGGAGAGGAAGTGAATGTATAGGGAAATAAAGAATCAAGGAGGGCTGTAAAAAATAAAAAGGACTGGGGATGTGGCTTAGTGGTTCAATTCCTGGTCCAAAATATGACGACTGCTACTATTAATGCTATGGTTGAGGAGAGGAAGTGAATGTATAGGGAAATAAAGAATCAAGGAGGGCTGGGGTTATAGCTCAGTGATAGAGCGCTTGCGTAGCATGTGTGAGGCACTTGGTTCAATTCTCAGCACCACATATAAATAAATAAAAAATAAAGATCCATTGACAACTAAAAAATATTTTTTTAAAAAAAGAAGAATGATGAGCCGGGCGCGGTGGCTCAAGCCTGTAATCCCAGCACTTAGGGAGGCTGAGACAGGAGAATCGCGAGTTCAAAGCCAGCCTCAGCAATGGCAAGGCGCTAAGCAACTCAGTGAGACCCTGTCTCTACATAAAACACAAAATAGGGCTGGGGATGTGGCTCAGTGGTTGAGTGCCCCTGAGTTCAATCCCCAGTACCAA
>PVHX01008070.1:0-86202 GCA_004024805.1 Geosciurus inauris
GCCTGTAATCCCAGCACTCAGGGAGGCTGAGACAGGAGAATCGCGAGTTCAAAGCCAGCCTCAGCAATGGCGAGGTGCTAAGCAACTCAGTGAGACCCTGTCTCTACATAAAACACAAAATAGGGCTGGGGATGTGGCTCAGTGGTCGAGTGCCCCTGAGTTCAATCCCCGGTACCAAAAAAAAAAAAAAAAAAAAAAAGTTTTACATATGATCAGAATGACGTTTGCAGTCCTCACCCCCTAAAGCAATCATTTTCCTTCCATCCACACAGTCTGCCTTCTTGGGATTCTACCTTATAAGCCTATAGCAAATTTCCTCATGGGCAATCACTGGAATGTAAGGGGTGAGAATTTTTATTCATCCTGTTTTTTGGTGTAACCTAGAACAATGCCTGGCACATTGTATGTAGCCTATAAATATTTGTTGAATAAAAGACTAAGTGAATGCCTTATCCCTCCCTACTTTGAACTGCAGTTCAGAATCACTTTGTTACTTATTCTTTCAACAAAGCACGTGTTTCTTCTATTGTTTCTCGCCCTCACAGTCCAGCAGATCTGATTCCCACTCCCACTCCCCACAAAGCCTCTGCCATATTTCTGTCAATATGGCCTCAAAACAACTCACAAGCCTGGGGCCAAGTTGCTCGGCCTTGCTAAATTGCTGAGGCTGGCCTCAAACTTGTGATTGTTATGCCTTAGCACTCCTAGCATCAAGGGGGATTTCTGTCTGCTGTTGGGGAAAGCCTCCTGGAGAGCAAAGAATTCCACCATTCATTTCCTGAGGGATCAGGGAGTATTTTCTGACTGATGAAGGTGTTGGGGTGGGGAAGAAGGCAACACGGTTTGCTGCCTATCAAAGATGTGGGACTATGGCTAATCCAAGGCAGGTACAGAAGCCTGAAGGTCCAAGACAGGTTACATCAGTTTTGATATCTGATTCTGCACAGGAAAAAAGTAGGACTGAACAATAGGAAGGCCAAGGGTTCAAGTGCATGAGAGTTCCGAAAGTATGTCAGCTCACCTCCTGTTTCTTCTCCTTCTTCCCTCTTGGGAATCTTTGTCAATGCTTTTGATGATGGATTGGCATGACTTTTCTTTCTCTTGGGAAATGCCTTCAAGATGCCCCTGGGGTCCATTGAAGTACTGATGGATCCTTTCTGTTTAAGGGTTGGTCAGGGCAGATGTTATGCAGAAATCCAACACTGAGTTCTCCCAACTCTTTTGCCTATGGAGATGGAGTTTCTATTGACCAGACGGGATCTCAGAAAACCCAATCAAATTTCAGTGGTTTAGTTAGCTCTAAACTCACGGTTGTTAGTTCAGTATTGGGAGAAGTGAGGGAACGCAGGGACTATTGAGGTTATTTCTGAGAGGTAGGAAATTATAACATTCCTCAAGGAGTTGCAATGAAGATTCAGCATGCTGCCGGTGCTGCATCACACTTCCAGAGTGCTTTACCAAAAAGACACCAGGCTGGGAAATTAAATTATACATTTAGGAAGGTCTTCATCTCCTCAAAGGAGTGGAGACTGGAGGACACCTGCCCATAAACCCCACATAATCTTTCTCTACCCCTCAACGGTACAATTGTAGAGGAAAACCTGGAAGAGTGGTTTAGGGAGCGCCGGGGACGCTCTGCACCTGCCCGGGTCGCAGGGCTCTCAGCATGGGGGAGGGGGAAGTTTGAGTCCTGCAGCTGCGGGGAAGTGGGGCACGGCCACAGCAGGTGTGCGGGCGATCTCCGGGACTGGGGGAGTCTCGGTCTCACAGCTGGGGATGGAGAAGACCAAGGCAGGTGTGGTACACCCTCCTCGTGCGCAGCTGGCGCGGGCCAGGGATTTCCAGCTGGGAGCCAGGGCAGAGATCTCGACCCGGCCGGGCCTAAGAGTCCTTCCCAAGGTGGGATCAACGCTGGGCCTTGGATAGTCACCCGGCAATGAAGAATAAACTACTTACCAGAGGAGCCAATGAGAGAAAACGAAAAGGGAGAGAGGGAAGGGCAAATGCCCAGAACACCATCCGGGTCGGCCGGAAGTGACCCTCGGCGGAACGGTTGCCATGGCAGCGTCCAGGCGAGCGCTTGGGCGGAGGGAAGATGGCGGTGACTGGCTGGTTAGAGAGTCTGCGGGCGGCAGAGAAGACAGCGCTGCTGCAGGATGGTAACTCGAGGCGCTCCGCGAGCTCCCTCGTCCTCTCCTCTGGGGTCCAGCCCTCCGCGCTGGCGCCCCCCGGGGAGGGGCCTCAGCCTGGGTCGGCACAGCTGGAGGGGCAGCGGTCGTCTGCCAGGCCAGTTCCCGTATTGGCAGATGAGGAAATTGAGGCCCAGAGAGATGACCCGACTGGAACCCACGTATTTGGGCGTCTCATAGGTTTCCCTACACCATCTCGCCCCGCTTGGAGTTTTGTTGCTAATACCTAATAATTCCTTTCACATTCGTTATCTCATTTGTCCCAAGATTCTGATCGTTTTCCACCCTGATTTACAGACGGGGAAACCGAAATTCTGGGAAGTTTTAGATCAGCCTTAGCTTCCCCAGCGAGTCAGTGGTATAATGATCATGATCTGGGCGCCCATGAAGCTCAGTTTGGGGATTCGGTTACCGGTGCCAGCCAGGTGTCATGAAGAAGAGGGAGACCTGGGCTCTAGTTGGACTCTGCCATTAATTCTTGGGCTGTGCAGCTGGCCACTTGTTTGGATCTCGCTTTCCTCATCTGTAAAATGAAGTGGGTGGGCCACCACTTGTCTCTGAGGTCCTTTCCACCTCTATTGTTATGTTTGTAAAGTGAATCTCTAAATGTTCCCTGGTCTTTAGGGGAGCTGGAACAAGGACTAAGGGCCGTGCCTGTAAGTGGGCACCAGGTATGGAGTTCTGGCTTTTTCTTATCATAGAACTGTTCAGTGTAGGGCCTCTTGTACTTCAGGGTTCTTTCCTGGACCCCCTTGGCAGCCAAGGCAAATTAAGTTTAAATTCCTGAGGCTTTAAGGCCAACAGTTGGGAACTCAGCCCCAGGTAGAGGCCAATCAAGGAAGCCTGGAGTTTATGGAAATTAAAATCAGCTGCTCATTTGTGCAACATTTAGGGAGGCTTTTTACTGTGTGCCAAGTTCTATACTAAAACAGATTAAAAAAAGACATGTTCTTCTAGGAATGTACAGAATGGTCAGGAAAAGACATGTAAATAAATAATAGTGCATGTTAAATAGAAGGTGAAATCTCATATAAAATGCTATGAGAGCATGAAGGTGGAAATGATCATCTCTCTGGAGGAAGACCCAACAGAAGAGGTGATAATTCTTGGTCCTAAGGAATTAATAGGTGTCTGCAGAGTGGAGAAGGGAAGGCTATTTAAGGAACAATGACTCAACATGTAAAGGCTTGGAGGTATGGAAGTATACAAGTGGTTACTCTGGTTACTCAGGGAATAACAAAATGTTTAGTGGTGAGAAATCATTTGCTCAGTCAGTTATAACAAACCACTTATGCTGTCAGCTGTGCTACGAGATGCTAGGATACAAGAGTGAATTAAAGGGTCCTGCTACTCAAGAAGCAATGAGGGGAAAAGGTGGAAATGGATTGCAGAAAAATTAGGGCATATGCCTCGCAGAAGATTTTGGATGTTATCTCAAGTATAGTGTTTTTGTTTGTTGGTTGGGTTTTTTTCTTGTGTGTGTGTGTGTGAGAGAGAGAGAGAGAGAGAGGGAGGATTGAATCCAGGGGTTCTCTGCTACTGAGCTACATCACCAGCCCTTTTTATTTTGATACAGGTTCTTGCTAAGTTGTCCAGGATGACTTTGAACTCAGGATTCTCCTGAGTAGCTGAGATTGTAGGCTTGTGCCACCACCCCTGGTTGTTTTTGTTTTTATTGTGGTAAAAAATAAATACCATAAAATTTACCATTTTAACCATTTTTAAGCATACAGTTCATTTTAATTAAATACATTCACACTGTTGTGCAATCATCATCACTACCCACTTCCAGAGTTGTTGTTGTTTTTTGTTTTTTTTTTGGTACTGAGGATTGAACTTGGGGGCCCTTAACCACTGAGTCACATCCCCAGCCCTTTTTTGTATTTTATTTAGAGACAAGGTCTCACTGAATTGCTTAGTGCCTTGATAAGTTGCTGAGGCTGGCTTTGAACTCACAATCCTTCTGCCTCAGCTTCCTGAGCTGCTGGGATTACAGGCATGCACCACTGCACCCAGCTTCCAGAACTTTTTTATCTTCATCAATTGAAACTCTGTGTCAGTAAAACCTATGCCCTCCTCCTCCCCAAGTCCCTGGCAACCACCTTTCTATTTTCTATTCCTGTGAATTTGACTACTCTAAGAAGCCATATGAGTGAAATCATACAATATTTGTCCTTTTTTGATTATCTTATTTCTTATAGCAGAATATCTTCAAAGTTCATGTTGTAGCATGTATCAGAATTTCTTTCCTTTGAAAATGTGAATAATATCCCATTTGTATTTATGCACAAACACACCTCCCCAGACACATACATTTTGTTTATTCATGTGTTTAAAGGACACTTGGGTTGCTTCTGCCTTTGGACTGTTGTGAATAATGCTACTCTGAACATGAATGTACAGATACTTGTGCAAGCCCCTGCTTTTGGTCATTAGGACAATATTTAAACAAATATTTTATCAGCCAGGATTGTTAAGTTCTTTCATTATTGTGTCACAAAATGATATTGTCAGGGTTTTTTCCAAACCAAAAAAAATAACACAATATTGAATATATGCGTGTGCTTTGTTAAATTGCAGATTTGCCATCTGGCAGGTATGGGGATATAAACAGGAACTCTTTGGAAAAATGTTCAATAAGCCCCTGGAACAGTGTTCAACCTTAAAATATTTAAAGCTGTACAACTTATTCTGATATAGTTATTAGAACCTCAAAAGAGCCTCAAAAGAGTTTAAGTCTGAATCTGTCATTTCCTAGCTTTATGATTTTAGACAAGTTTCATGATCTTTAAGCCTCAATTTTCCTCATCTGTGAAATACTGATAATGGGGATACGTAGGATTATTGTGAGAATTAAATTCAATAAAACATGTGAAATGCTGGCTTGATAGTAAGTACCACATTCTGCCAGGACTCAAGGCTGGAAGTGAAGGGGAGAAGATGGTCCAGCCAGGTGTCCTCAGCTATGCACAGGCAGTGCCTTCTGCCCTTCTTCTGACAGGAAAACACCTCTTGGCTTCTATGAACTATCCAAATGGTTAACAGTAGTGGAGAGGACCTGCAAATTTGGGTTTGAGTTTCCTTGAAATACAAATTTAAAATGACTAAAAAGAACTGTGTCCCAAAAGAGTAAATTAGGAAAATGCCACCTGAGCAATCTTTTGTAATTTTGGTACCAGGAATTGAGCCCAGGGGATGCTTGACCACTGAGCCACATCCCCATCCCCTTTTAAAATATTATATTTAGAGACAGGATCTCACTGAGTTGTTTAGGGCCTCACTAAATTGCTGAGGCTGGCTTTGAACTCGAGATCCCCCTGCCTCAGTTGAGCCGCTGGGATTACAGGCATGCTCCACTGTGCCTGGCCAGGACTCTTAAAAAAATTGTTTTTTGTAGTTATAGATGGACAGCATGCCTTTATTTTGTTTATTTTTATGTGGTGCTAAGGATCAAATGCATTGCTTCACACATGCTAGGTAAGTGCTCTGCCACTGAGCTACAGCCTCATCTGTAGACTCTTCTTGAATCTTATATACTGTACATGCCTACTGGGCATTATTGCCCTTTTATTAGTATTTCTGAGGGCCTACCTATATCTGCTTCCTATATGTAAAATGAAAGAGGAAGTTATATAGTCACCCTTAAGCAAATGCTTATGGTTATGCTATGTGGGAGGAGAAGTTGGGTTGGGAGACTCCTAGGGTTGTCTGTTCTTTCACTGGAGGATGTGTCAATGTTTATTCATTCTTTTAGTCAGTATTTGGTTGAGCCAAGTACTCTGCTTACTCTCAGGGAAACCATAGGTACAGGGATAAAACTGCTCCTATCCAGTAGAAGATACAGACAGTAATCAAAAGAATCACACAAGTAGATGTAAAATCATAACTGAAGTAGGCTGTCAGGGAGAAAATACATGGCAGTTACCTAGAGCAGTGGCATGACTAAAGGGAAGTGCTGAGTCAAGAACCCCAGCTCAGCCAGGCATGGTGGCGCACGCCTGTAATCCCAGCACTTTGGGAGGCTGAAACAGGAGAATCATGAGTTCAAAGCCAGCCTCAGCAATGGCGAGGTGCTAAGCAAGTCAGTGAGACCCTGTCTCTACATAAAACAGAAAATAGGGCTGGGGATGTGGCTCAGTGGTCAAGTGTCCCTGCGTTCAATCCCCAGTACAAAAAAAAAAAACAAAAAAAAAACCCAGCTCAACATCCTGTATAAGCTTGGTTTTAGAAACTGGGGAGAGAAAGACACGAGATGTCATTCACGTCTGATGCTTTCAAGAGTGTCATGGGCTGGGTGCGGTGGCGCACACCTGTAATCCCAGCACTTTGGGAGGCTGAGACAAGAGAATCGTGAGTTCAAAGCCAGCCTTAGCAATAGCGAGGTTGTAAGCAACTCAGTGAGACCCTGTCTCTAAATTTAAAAAAAAAAAAAAAAAAAATAGGGCTGGGGATGTGGCTCAGTAGTCGAGTACCCCTGAGTTCAATCCTTGGTACAAAAAAAAAAAGTGTCATAGTATGTGATAAATGCTCCATTGTGCATGTGAATACACCACTAGGGAGGTCCAGATGAGAAAGTGACTACTTCTGCCAAGTGAGCTGGAGGTGATAGTTATGGGAGACTTTCCAGTGGAAGTGACATTTGAGCTGGATTTTGAAGGGTGAGGAAGAGTTTCATGGATGGGAAGAATTATGGCATTATTGCTGGTAGAGAAAATAGCAAAGGCATCTTCAGAGGAAGAAACTTCAGAAAGGAAGTGAGCCCCAGGATATGCCTTAAAGTAATGGTGGATAATGGTTGGCAAGGAGTTCATGGGGGCTGGAGTGGGGTTTCTCATTACTCGCAGGGCTATTGCTGTTTCCAGGCAGGCCCCTTGATCAGCAGGAGGCGAGACAAAAGGAAGCTATGAAGTAAGGCCCTCTCTGCTTTGTGTGTAGGGAGAAGAAAGGTGCACTATTTGTTCCCAGATGGAAAGGAAATGGCTGAAGAATATGATGAGAAGACAAGTGAACTACTTGGTAAGTGACAGGCTCCCAGTGGACCCTTTGGAAGGCTTGGGGTTGTTCTGAGCACAGCCCAATGCTTCTAGCCTTAGGATTGAGGGAAGAGCCCAGCATGAAATGTGGAAACAGCGGAGGCGGGGTATTCAGGCTTTTGGGGCAAGATTGTTACTGAAAATAGTCTGGACACTGGAAGTGGAGTGGGAATCTCTTTGACCTGTAAAGTCCAGCCCCAGCCCCAGCCAAATGAGAAAGGTAATTTTTCTAAGCCAGGAGGGGGCACGTAGAGAAACAGTTGGAGAAGAACTTAACAGAGGAGATGGTATTGAAGTGAGCCTTGTAGCCAGTAGTGATAAGGACAGCCTTTCACCGCAGGCTTTTTGATTGCTGGTTGTGTTTTCTGAAGCCACACCAGGAGCAAGCATCAGAGGCAGTATCTTCTGACCTTGCCTCCAAGGCAACACCGTAAAATACAACCCTCATCTTGAAGAATGAATCAAAGGGGGTACACATGGTAATTTTGCAGCATTGTCATTTTCATTCCTATAGGTTTTTTCCTGTAAGAATCTGCTCCTGAATAGGGGTTTCAGCTCGAATTTCTGGGAATTATTTGATTTGTCCATTTTCTGTTCCCAGGTATGCACATCAACCTTAACTGACTTCCCAGAGCTAGGAGGCTGGCTCTGTGACCCAGGGCCTAAGGCTGTCAGCAGTGGGAGTTGGTCTCTTTTATTAAGTTCCACCTGAAATGCTAAGACCAATGATGGAATCATGGACTGGGTTATTTTCTTGTCATTATTCTTGACTTTAATTTCTTCCTGGGTCTGATCGACAGGTTGTATTGGTGAGGGAATTTCTTTTTCCCTTTTTCTGACAGCTCATAAATGTCTAGAACTGACAACATGGATTACACTGGTTTGCATTCTCTTGGTCTCCGGTCTTAAAATATGTGCCCTGCGCATGTTCAGTTGCAGAGTGAAGTGTTGATCCCTCCTTATTATGAACTGCTTGGGCTTGGTCCCAATTGGCTTAGTCTGGTGCTATTAAAAATCTTGATGTGTTTAGCATATGACACTGATTCGGAGGAAACCAATACAGTAGTAATATCCTTACAATGTATTGTAATTTATAGTGCTCCCTGGGGGTGACAGCCTTGGAATGCCTAACAGGGGAGAACTTATGAAAGCAGAGGTCACGTGGGCTAACTATCACCATATCCAGGCCAGAGACTGACCGCAATGCCTCGCCCCAGCTTCAACCCCAGCCCCTAGTATCACCTCTCTTCTCCACAAAGAACAAGTAAAGCAGCTATTATTGCCATAGCTATGAAAACAAACAAACAAACAAAACCTGGGCTTTTTTGATGAACTTGGGGATGAAATTAAAATTTAAAAACAAGTGCAATTTCTTTCATTTGTAGCATTTGAAGCCCCAGTATCCCATATTTACCTGTTATTTCTCTTGGTGGCAAGAGAGGACAGACCTTGGCCTCTAAACTCCTTTTTCTTTTTCTTATTTATTTATTGGCAGTACTAGGGATTGAACCCAGGGGCTCTCTACCACTGAACTACATCCCCAGTCCTTTTTTATTTTGCATTTTGAGACAGGCTCTTGCTAAGTTGCCACTGTTGACCTCAAACTTGTGATCTTCCTGCTTTAGCCTCCTGAGTCACTGGGATTAAGGCATGTGCCACTGTACCTGACCCAAACTCCTTTTTCTTAAAAGCAAAATAGAGAAAGACTTTGTTCATGAGAGAGAGCACCATTTGACTAGTTTACGTACTAATGACATTAATTCTGATTGGACACCATACCAAGTATGTTACATGAATGACCTCATGTAATTGTCTTTATTAAAACCCTATGACAGGGCTGGGGCTGTAGCTCAGTGTTAGAGCGCTTGCCTTGCATGCGTAAGGCACTGAGTTCGATCCACAGCACCATATAAAAATAAAGATATTGCGTCCATCTACAACTAAAAAATAATATATTTTTTAAAAAAACCCTATGACGGGCTGAGGTTGTGGCTCAGTGGTAGAGCGCTTGCCTGGCACGTGTAGTACTCTGGGTTTGATCCTCAGCACCACATAGAAACAAAAAAATAAAAGGTGTTGTGTACATCTACAACTAAAAACAAACAAAAACACCCTATGACAGCTGGGCACAGTGGTGCACACCTGTAATCCCAGCAACTTGGGAAGCCAAGGCAGGAGGATCACAAGTTCAAGACCAATCTCAGCAACTTAGCAAGGCCCTAAGCCATTTAGCAAGACCTTCTCTCAAATAAAAAAAAAAAGGGCTGGGAATGTGACTCAGTGTTTAAGCATCCTTGGGTTCAATCCCCAGTACCTCCCCCAAAGGATAAAAGAAAACCCCCATGACATAAGTATCCTTGTCCCCATTTTACAGTTGAAAGAACAGCCCAAAGAAGTTAAGCACCTTGTTCAGAGTCACATAGCTGTTAGGTTTCTGAGCCAGGAAACTTAAGCTTAGTTCTGTCCAATCAAGAGTCTATGATTTGATATATAGCAAAGAACATTTATTTATTTATTTATTTATTTTATGGGTCACATGCTTTCTTTAGGCTTTAGGATAGCCTTTATTTTTTTTAATTTTTCTCAACAGTTGCATTTTAATACATGTTATCAAACATAACAAAAAAAAACACAAATTTTCAGAAGCTGTACACACTATTCACTGAAAACATTTGTTGAGGCAAATAGAAAAAAATAATTTTTCTAACTTTAGCAAAGAACATTTAAATCCAACTTTCTTTACTATTTTTTCTTTCTTTCTTTTTTTTTTTGGTTCTGGAGATTGAACTCAGGGGCACTCAACCACTGAGCCACATCCCCAGCTCTATTTTGTGTTTTATGTAGAGACAGGGTCTCACCAAGTTGCTTAGCGCCTCGCCATTGCTGAGGCTGGCTTTGAACTCAAGATTCTCCTGTCTCAGCCTCCCTAAATGCTGGGATTACAGGCTTGCACTGCAGCACCCGGCTTCTTTCTTTCTTTCTTTTTTTTTTTTTGGACAGAGGTCTTGCTTTGTTGCCCAGGCTAGGCTAGAACTTGTAATCCTCCTGTCTCAGTCTCCCAGATAGCAAGGATTATAGGCATATGCCACCATTCCTAGCCTTATTCAATTTTTCTGTCCCAGAATGACCTGAATGGGAACTGATGGGCATGAAGAATCATCCCACTCCAGCCACTGGGTCCTAGTCAGAGAACAGTAGATCCATTTCTTATTCTTCTCTCCTAACCCCCACTCAGCTGCCCTCACAAAATACTGTTCATCATCATCATTGTTGTTGTTGTCATTGTCATTATTATTTTGAGATGAGGCCTCACTATTTTGCTGGCCTCAATATAAGGCTGGCCTTGAATTCCTAGGCTCAAGTGATTTTCCTGTCTTAGCCTCCCAAGTACTTGGGACTATAGCAGCATGCCACTGCACCCGGCTGTTTTGCAGTGCTGGGAGTTGAACCTAGTTCCTCACACATGCTAGTCTCTACCACTGAACTACATCTCCAGCCCCAACCCTTCTTATTTTATATTTTGAGACAGGTCTTTGCTAAGTTGTTGAGGCTGCCCCTGAACTTGCAGTCCTCTTGCCTCGGCCTCTGGAGTTGCTGAGATGGCAAGTGTGCACCACTACATCCAGTCTCAGCTATTAATTTTTTAAGAATAAATAATCCTAGGATCTGAGCTGGCTTTTGCTTGTGCATACTATGAAGTAAAATACAGATGTGGTTTTTGTAGCAGTATGTAGAAATAGTTTCCATTTTTCCAACTAATTATATAAATCTGATAATTGGCCAGAGTGCTTTTTTTTTATTATTTTTTTTAGTTGTAGATGGATGGTAGTATCTTTATTTTATTGATTTATTTTTATGTGGTGCTGAGGATCGAACCCAGTGACTCACGCATGCGAGGCGAGCACTCTACCACTGAGCTATAGCCCCAGCCCCAGACTGCTTTTTTTTATTCAAAAATCTCAAACTAATTTACAGAGGAAGAATTGCCAATAGATGTGCATCTGTCTGGGACAAAGTTCCTCTAGTCAGTGTTAAGAAGCATGTTAGTGTCATCTTTTTTCCTACTCTCTCAGGGCTATTCATTCCCACCCCCCACAATGAATGCTGTATGTATTCATAGAGGAAAAATGAAGGGTCCCATAACAATGATCGGAACATCAAACTAGCCCCAGGGAAACAGCGTGTCCAGGGGAGCAGAGGCTGAAGGGCAGGCCATCCCCCAGCGATTACATTCGGATTACTGCTTAATCTGCTTTGGTATTTGACCGCCAGCCTAACCACCCCAGGCTGCATTTGGAGGATATTGAGCACTTTCATCCCCAGGCACTTCAGCAGCTTTATAAATGACCCACTCGATTCCCTTCAGCCTCCTCAGGGATGGGCCGCGGCAGCTGTTTAATAGCCACAGAGCAATGTTGCAGTGTTTTAGGGCAGAAAAGAAGAATCCTGCATCTAGTTTAAGCTGCAGGGAGTATTTAGGAAAGGGGAATGTAATTATCCACATTGGAAGTGGGCCAGGCTTTGGAGCTTTGGGGAAAGAGGCCTTTAGGACCTCCACTTTCCAGCCCACCTGAAAGAACGGGCCCCTTTCAGCAGTCTGGGACATCAAACTGCTTCCTGCTGACTTAGGAAAAAGTCCCCAGGCACTGCCTCCTTCATGTATTCCCTGTCAGACCCTTTACAGGGTCATTGAAAGTCTCCTTTCCAAGGACTGACCCTGGCTCAGCCGGGAAGAGATGACAGCACCCAGGGAGCTGCCTTGCACATACCAGTTTGGGTTTAACATATAATCAAATCAGAGTGACAGCAGGTAGAAACAGTCTTCTGTTGCCGCAGGAGCTGTCCTTGAGTTCAGGAACAAAGACAGGGACAAGAAAGATAAGTGTGTATTTGCACGTGTGCACTCATGCCCTTATGTTTAGGAAAAATAAGGACTTTGCCAAAATGATGTATTGGATCTTGTATCTCTTTTTTTTTTTTTTTTTTTTTTGGTACTGGGGATTGAACTCAGGGGCACTCGACCACTGAGCTACATCCCCAGCCCTATTTTGTGTTTTATGTAGAGACAGGGTCTCACTGAGTTGCTTAGCACCTCGCCTTTGCTGAGGTTGGCTTTGAACTCGCGATTCTCCTGTCTCAGCCTTCCAAAGTGCTAGGATTACAAGCGTGAGCCACCACGCCCGGCTTGTATCTCTTAAAGGGTTGAAAAGGAAAACTTTTTTTTTTTTTTTGGTACTGGGGATTGAACTCAGGGACACTTGGCCACTGAGCCACATCCCCAGCTGTATTTTGTGTTTTATGTAGAGACAAGGTCTCACTGAGTTGCTTAGCACCTTGCAGTTGCTGAGGCTGGCTTTGAACTCGTGATTCTCCTGTCGCAGCCTTCCTAAGTGCTGGGATTACAGGCTTGCGCCACCGTGCCTGGCTAGGAAACTTTCTTCCACATTACTTTCTAACAAAGAAGGTAATTTCTTTTTTTAAAAAAAATATATTTTTAGTTGTTGAGGAACCTTTATTTTATTCATTTATTTTTATGTGGTGCTGAGAATCGAACCCAGTGCCTCACACATGTGAGGCAAGTGTTCTACCACAGAGGCACAACCCCAGCCCCAAAGAAGGTACTTTCATAGGTATTAAAAAATAAAACAAAAAACAGGTGAGGCAGCCAAGGGTGCCAAAGCTCCTGTGTCCTGAGTGGGTTTTAAGGTTGGAAGGAGGGCGCCAACAGTGAACTTTTCCTCCTTAAAAAGCTTTCTGTGGGAAACTCAGCATTCCTTGGTGTAGAAGATTGCACAGGAATTCCTGGGATGGTTATTGCCTCTCCCAGGCCACACTGGTAGTGTTCAGGACATCTAATTTGACATGGCCCATGATTACAGGACCATCTTACTTCTCCAGCCCCAGGTAGCCAGATATTCCTCATATTTACTTTTTCAGATAACTGAAGCTTAGCCTTTAAAGGCCAAAGTGTGTGTGTATACAAAGTGTATGTACACACACACACACACACACAGGTATACACCTGAAATTCCAGGTATTTGGGAGGCTGAGGCAGGAAGATCACAAGTTCAGGACTAGTTTGGTAGTTTGGGCAACTTAGCAAGACCATGTCTCAAAAAAAAAAGGGTTGGAGACGTAGCTCAGTGGTAGAGTGCTTGCTTACCATGTATGAAACTCTTGGTTCAATCCCCAATACTGCCTAAAATAAAAAAAGTTACTTAAAGAACTATTACAAGGCCAGGCATAGTGGCCTCCCAGAGGCTTGGGAGGCTAAGGCAGGAGGGAAGATCGCAAGTTCAAAGCCAGCCTCAGCAATTTAGCGAGACACTAAGTAACTCAGTGAGACCCTGTCTCTAAATAAAATACAAAATAGGGCTCGGGATGTGGCTCAGTGGTCGAGTGCCCCTGGGTTCAATCCCTGGTACCAAAAGAATTACAAAATGCTTATATTACAAATGCTTATTGAATACTTCTATGCTATAGTTTAACCTTTTATCAATGATTCAGATTCTGATTTTGGGATTAGAAGACCTCAATTTTAACTGTAGCTTTTGTAAAGTGGTCTCTCTGTTACTCAGTAGTTTCTTTAGACTCTGTCTCCTGGAAACTAATGGCCAAAGTTGAAGGTGAGCAGGCAGGGAAGAAATGTTTCCCATTTAAAAAAAATACATGCGTAAACAACAATGACAACAAAAGTCTAGGCATAGCTGGGTATGTGCATCTGTAGTCCCAGTGACTTGCTAGGCTGAGGAATTTAAGTTCAAGACCAGCTTCAGTAACTTATGGAGATCCTCAGCAACTTAGCAAGACCCTGTCTCAGAATAAAAAATAAAGAGGACTAGAGATGTAACTCAGTCATAAAGCCTGTTAGGGTTCAATCCCTAGGATAAATAAACAAGCAAGCAAACATAAAGGTATTGGACTAGATACTTTCTAAAATAACTTTCACTCATAAGATCTATAGTGATCATATCCTATTATATAGAGATACCATCAAGGACTAAGGGTACTTGTTTGCCCCGGCACTAAGTGGTCCCAAGTGCTTGTTTAGTTCTGCACTTCCATATAAGATGTCCTTTGTTACTGTTGTCAGTATGCCTGGGAACAGGAGTAATTTCCTGTTTTATTCTATACATAATTTTTTTTTTCTTTGTGTGTTACTAAGAATCAAACCCTGGGGGTCTGGGATTGTAGCTCAGCGGTAGAGCGCTTGCCTCGCATGCGTGAGGCCCTGGGTTCGATCCTCAGCACCACATACAAAGCAATAAAATAAAGACATTATGTCCATCTATAGCTAAAAAAATATTAAAAAAAAAAAAAAAAAAGAATCAAACCCTGGGCCAGACATGGTGGCTCATGCCTGTAATCCCAGCGGCTCAGGAGACTGAGGCAAGAAGATCACAAGTTCAAAGCCAGACTTAGCAATTTAGTGAGGCCCTAAGCAACTTAGTAAGACCCTGTCTCAAAACATAAAAAAGGGGGCTGGAGTTGTGGCTTAGTAGAGCACTTGCCTTACATGTATGAGGCACTGGGCTTGATCATCAGCACCACATAAAAATAAATAAAGGTATTGTGCCCATCTAAAACTAAAAATACTTTTTTAAAAATAAAAAAGGGCTGGGGAGGGGCTGGGATTGTGGCTCAGTAGTAGAGCACTTATCTTGCATGCGTGAGGCACTGGGTTCGATCCTCAGCACCACATAAAAATAAATCAATAAAGATTGTGTCCACCTACAACTAAAAAATACTTTAAAAAAAAAAAAACAAAAAAAAAGGGCTGGGGATGTGGGTCAGTGGTTAAGCAACCCTGGGTTCAATGCCTAGTATCAAAAAAAAATTTTCAAACTCTAGGCCTTATATATGCTAGGCACCAGCTACATCCCCATCCCTTTTTGATTTTATTTTGTTATTTTAAACTTTTGTTTTATTTTGAGACAGGGTCTTGCTTCTTGCCAACTTGTGCAAACTGGCCTCAAACTTGGAATCTTCTTGTCTCAGCCTTCCAACTAGCTGCAATTACAGGTATAAGCCACCATGCCCAGCACATAGCATTTTATATGTAGCTTGAGTGAGGACCTAGGCATGATCTTTCTGAAAGTATGGAGCAAGATACAAAGGTCTTGTCATAATGAGCTATTTCTTGGAAGTATTTGTCACTTCTAAGTTTTCAATCATGACAGAGGCCCCCAGAAGGCTGGCTTACAGATAAGTGAAGTATTGTAGTGAATATATTTGGATATACTCCTGGTCATAGTCCATTCACTTAAGAAAGTATTTGTAGTGTAGGGGGGAGTTGTCTATTAAGCACATTTTCAAGTTTTATTCTTCCTTATTAATTTTCATTATAAATACATTGGAAATGTGTTTCTAGGGAGAATTTTTGTCCCTAAGATGTAATAAAATCATACTACAGAATGCAGCAGACCTTATAAAAGCACATATTCAAGGGAAAATCTTAATTTTACAGTATGCTTTTGTGTTCAGCTCACATGCCTTCCTTATAGCAGTGAGGGTGTGTGGGTTGGCACAGTGCTCAGGTCTAAAGGCAAACCACTTGCGTGACACTGAGGATCAGACTGGAGCCATGACCTCCCCTGCTGGGAAAAAGGAGCCAACACATGGAAACAACTGCAGCAGCACTCCAGGCACTTTGAGTTGTTCTACTCCCTGCAGCGGCTGCAGAAGGCTGCTGGCCTTCAGTAGTGACAGTTGTTCATGCTGGAGGACAGCCTGAGATGGCAGCTCTAGGGATCCCAAATACAGTAGGAAGGAAATGGGATTATGCCTCCAAAAATGTAGCCCCACAATATAAACTGCACCATAACAGTCCCTAGGATAGGGCTCAGAGGGGTTTCTGAAAATCCTAGCAGTGGTTTCCAGATAATGTCCATTGAACTAGTTTCTGGATTTATAATTTCCATTATATATATTCTTACTTAAAATAAAGGGGCTGGGGTTGTAGCTCAGTGGTAGAGCCCTTTCCTAGCACATGTGAGGCACTGGGTTCGAACCTCAGCATCACATAGAAATAAAAGAAATAAAGGCATTGTGTCCATCTACAACTAAAAATATTTTTTAAAAAATTGTACAGATAGCTTGGTTGTAAAGCAAGGAAAAATAGAGATGGTTATTTGCATTACAAACTTGCAAATATAAAATTCTATTTTGCAAAAACACATTAGATCTTCTATAAGTAGTGCATCTAAAATACATTGTGTGTCTAAGATTTTGTTTGTTTTGCAGTGCTGGGGATTGAACATGGAAATCTGTGCTTATGAGACAAAAGCTCTACCACTGAGCTCCTAGCCCAATATTTGTTTAAATACAGCTTTTTATAAGTCAGGTATATCTAAAATGAATGAATTTCTATATTTGGACTTTGTGAATCATAAGACAAAACTACCAAACAGCTTTCACTCTCTTCATTTTTCTTTTGCAGGTTTTTTTTTTTTTTTTTTTTTGAGGGAGTTGTGGGGGGTTTTGGGGATTGAGCCAAAGGAGCTTTATCACTGAGCCACATCCCCAGATCTTTTCATTTTTTAAGACAGGGTTTCACTGAGTTGCCCTGAACTTTTGATCCTCTTGCCTCAGCCTCCCAAGCCTCTGGGATTATAGGCATGTACCACCATACTGGCTCTCTTGCAACTTTTAGAGGGGGAAAATGCATCTAAACTTTCTTTTGGGGATTCAAATTTTCCTATAACCAGAAATCCCCATTCTCAACTCAGTCTCCTCCTTGCTTGATGCTACACTTGAGTGTTTCTTGACTCTACTTGTCTTCTCCTAGAGCTTTATACCAATTCCTCATGGGAATCCCCGAGATGAGCTTTGTAGGTTGTATAATACTGAAATGCTCTACTGAGATTTCACAGGTTGTGTTATCCCTGCTCTGATGAACAATGCCCAGTTAAAGGCTTCAATGCACCTACTTCTGTCCTGTTTCTATTGGGAACTAATGTGATGTCAGCGATTCAGCAGGAAATAGCAGTGACCCTTTCTTCCCTGTGATCCCATTGCTTGCTTCTCTCCCCAGTGAGAAAGTGGCGAGTGAAAAGTGCCCTGGGAGCCTTGAGCCAGTGGCAGCTTGAAGTGGGAGAGCCAGCACCCTCAGGAGTGGGAAGCCTGGGGTCCGAGCTCATCAAGGAAAGCAATGCCAATGTATGTCTGTCTTTCTAAGTGTCTAATGGAGGTTGGGAGGGTCTCTGACTCTTGAGGGCCAGGACCATGAATAGTCCTTGAGTTGGATTTGCCCTCTGCAGCCTATCTTCATGCGTAAGGATACCAAGACAAGTTTCCAGTGGCGGATTCGAAACCTCCCCTACCCTAAGGATGTCTATAGCGTCTGTGTGGCCCAGAAGGAGCGCTGCATTGTTGTCAGAACAACCAACAAGAAGTGAGTAGTGTGTGAGCACCTGTCTGCTTGTACTTGAGCAGCAACATGGGGTGGGGGCCAGGTCCCAGAGTGCTGCTTACTCCAAAGGCAGACCACCCTCCTTCCTCCAGCTCTGAGGGAGGAAAGCAGACCCAATAAAAATTACAGGGGTACTGAAAGTGGAAGGGCTTCCCTTGGGCAGGAGCAGCTTGAATAATGTAACCAGCTCTATCAGGGTAGGGGAACTTGAACATATGCCTAGTATGGTACCTGGCACATATTGGGGCTCAGTAAATATTTGTTGAATGAATAAGGGGATGAGGGAATCACTTGTGATCTCAGTTCTGCTGTAAGGTTAATTATGACCTTGACCTCATGGCTGAATCTAGTCCATGGGGAACCTGACCTGGTGACATCACTGTTGGAGCTGGCAGGGAGCCATGGTTTGGAATTGTCTGAGGTGGCAGTTAGAGGACTTTAAAATACTGGACTGGGCAGCAGTAACCCTAAGCCCTCCTTGGACTAAGGGTCAATGGGCAGATGCTTTGGCCTCTTGGAATTCTCTGGCATTCTGTTTCAAAGGGGGTGCTTAACTTCCCTTTATGGTCCTCCTTTATGGTGGGAGGAGGCAAGCTGGGGATGGGGGTCGAAAGGACATAAGATGATCCAGATGCATTTCCAAAATGATCACATTTGAGTTTCTGGAGCTCTGACTAACCACTGGAGAAGAAAAGAATCAGTCTTTTTTTTTTTTTTTTTGGCACTAGGGATTGAACTCAGGGGCACTCGACCACTGAGCCCCATCCCCAGCCCTATTTTGTGTTTTATGTAGAGACAGGGTCTCACTGAGTTACTTAGCGTCTCGCTAAATTGCTGAGGCTGGCTTTGAACTCACGATTCTCCTGTCTCAGCCTCCCTAAGTGCTGGGATTACAGGCTTGAGCCACCGTGCCCGGCTAGGGAATCAGTCTTGACCTGAGCCAGAGGGATTATAGCATGGGGGTGTTGATTCCCATGAAATAGATTGGGGTATCAAGATGGCAGATTTCTTGAGTTACCCATCCACAAGTATGAAGCAACCCAACCTGCCTCATGGGCTGCTGAACCTTACCAGAAGTGCTTCCACCTGTCTTCTGCTTTACATGTGTTTGGGAGGTCCCAGCTCTTTGTCCATCTCCTCAGCTGGTGTGGTGCCAGTCTCCCCTTCCCTCTTCCTCAGGTCCATAAGGCCCACAGGGAAGCAGGGCAACTCCCAGGCTCCCCCAGTGCAGCCCTGGATCTGCCCTCCTCTTATGACCCCCATACCCCATCACTTTGGCAGGGTTAAGAGGACAGGGGAAGAGGTGGAGATGAATGAATTAATTTCAGGATTATTGCTGTACATGCAGCCAGCAGCCCCTGCAGTGGGCCTTGTCTATAAATATAAAGTCATAATAATAAGGGTTTGCGTTTATAAAGCACATTGAAGCCCTCAGATAAAAGGCAGTTTATTTCCGTTATTGTTCTCATCATTAACAGGAGTCAGTGCCTAAAGTGGAATTTAGCAATTTCAGACAATAGAGAAATTGCCTGTAGGAAAACAAACTCCATACTTCAGCAAGCATTCCCTGGCGTAAGAGGCCCTGTGCCCAAACTGGGAACAAAAGTGCTTCTGATAGCACTTGAATCTGCAGCATAGCACTTTGTGGAGCTGGCTGCTGCCTCCTTTTTGTCCCCCAGAGGTCACTGTCGAATACAGATATCAGGCAGAAATGTGATTACAAGAGAATGAGAGTAGAGAGGCTAGCTAGCTCACCAAAAATTCATCTGCGGGCAGATCCTCTGGGCCCCATCTCCTGCGCGCATCTTAGCCATAGGTGGCGCTATTGGCCAGGAGCTTTATGGCTAGAA
This sequence comes from Geosciurus inauris, assembly GCA_004024805.1. Classification (NCBI taxonomy): domain Eukaryota; kingdom Metazoa; phylum Chordata; class Mammalia; order Rodentia; family Sciuridae; genus Geosciurus; species Geosciurus inauris. The sequence goes on from PVHX01008070.1 coordinate 19,484, forward strand.
ACCTCTTCCATTGCCCAAGGAGGGGAAGTCGTTTTTGAAGTACTGGGGGAGGCAAGGTGTGATTAGAGTGGTGCCAGGGAAGATGGGGTACCCACAAAGAAGAGAGGAGCATTTTGGTGCCCACTTCAGAGCCATCATGGAGCCTCTGGTCCAGGGTCTCATCCTGGCTTAGCCCTACCCCGCTACAGATCTTCTGTTAGGAAGTAGCTGGAAGGCCACCAAACCCTTAACTAGATCTTTCCTGAGCCTGGTGGAATTTTCACCTTCTATCTGTGGTAATGTATTGTATACTTGTACTCCCACTCATTAAACAAAACTTAACACTATTCCTTTGAGCAGTGTTTAACTTCTTCAGGATACTTAAAAGTTTGTTTTCTGATCTTTATGCCATCCAGAGGTGGTGGGCAGTATACATATTTTTATCCTAGTGTTATGTATTAATAATTATGTAAATGTAAGTGTATGGTCAGCCATACACACTCTCTCCTTCCTGCCAGGAGAGCTAGTGCCCTCCTCATTGGGTGCCCAGGCTTCTACAGTCCGTACCTCACAGTGGCATTCTTTGATTTAATCTATCTTCACTTGGAGGTTCTGTGCCTGCCCTGTTCTCATATTCTAGAATGTGGTCCCTAACCAAAGCCAGACAGAGTCACTTTGTCCATACCTGCCTTGTCTCTGAAGAACTGAGTTGGCCACTTTGCTTTAGAGAATTGATTCTAGTGTATTGTGTCCCTGGCCTCAGGTTCTAGTGAGGCATGTGTCAAGTAGAGAAGAAAGTGCTTTTCTAGGACCCCTGTGTACCATCTGGTCCTGATAAGAATGTATAGAAAGAAGGTTCCTAGCTTCAGCCTAGAAGCTGGCAGCTGTAAGTGGCATGAGCCAGGGTACTAGAGTGGGAAAATACTGCCTTAAGTCTGATCTCTGCCACGTATTAGCTGTAGTATTTTGGTCAAGGGTTCCTTCTCTATCATAGGAACACGTTTATACTTGCCTTACAGATTGTTTGGGGAATTTGATGAAATCAGATACATATGAAAACCCAGCACAATGGCTGGCCTGAAGCAAGTTCCGAACAATTCTTTGGAAACTGTAATCTGAAGAGAGCTTGGCTGATTGGACATGAATGATACTATCACCATGGCCGGAGTTAATAAGCATCACGTATTATAGAAAAAAAGGATCCTGTGGCCAGATAAGTTTAGGTCAGTCTGAATTCAACAGGCTTCAATTCATTAGGACTCTGAGGGCCCTGACAGTGTGTGTGTGCACATGCATTGTGACTCCAACAAGAGATATTAGGGGTGGCTACAGTTTTCCCAGAGCCTTGGGTTTTAGGAAGATTTGCCTGCTGCTGGGAGGGACTGACTGACTGGAGGCTTCTCTGGATACTTCTGCCAAGCCAGCATGCAGGGTAGAGGTGTGTGGGGCCCACAAGACTGTCCACACAGCTCTCCTCTGGCCTTAGCCCTCCTCCAGGGGCTTTATTTCACTGAGGGACCAGCCTCTTGTGCCTTTTCCTGTTCAATGCAAGGGTGAATGGGGTGAGAAAGGGCTGGAAATTGGGGAGGGGATACAGTGGAGAGAGATGGAGGCCATTTCTGAAATAACTAAAATGAAGGAGTTGTTCATTTGGCACAAGGAGAAGAGAGGTTCAGAGGTAGTCCATTTGGAGCCCTTTGACAATGACTTAAAGTTCATCTGGTGCAGCTCCTTGATTTTAGGAAGGAATTTAGAAGGAGAAATTGAGGCCCAGAAGTTAAGTGACCTGCCCAGGGTCATAAGGCAGGGCTAGGAGACATACTGCAAGCTTTCATCTAAATGTTTTAAAGACTTTGGACATTCAGAAAGGATGAGCACTGATGTGTTGGAGAGAGTACCCAGGAGACCTGCAGGGTGATTGAATCCTGGGGTAGAAAACCTGTTTATTACTAACACCCCCACTCTTCCACCCCAATATCTCCCCATCCTTGGACAAATGTAGGGAATCTAGACCAAGTGATCTATTATTTGGTGAGAATGTGGAAATGGAGGGGTTAGGAGATTTGGGGAATGCCTTTATAATAAGGGCTTTGTGACTTGAGCAACATACCTAACCTCTGTGCTCGGTTTCCTTTTCTGTAAAAGACGATAATAGAAATAACCAACCTGAGAGGGTTTTGTTTTTTGTACTGCAGTTTGAACCCAGAAGTGTTCTACTTCTGAGCTACATCCCAAGCCCTTTTTAAAGTTTTAAGACAAGGTCTTGCTAAATTGCCCAGGTTGGCCTAGAACTTGCTTGCCTCAGCCCCCTGAGTTGCTGGGATTAAGGGCAATCACCACCGTGCCCAGCTCTTCAGAGGGCTGTTTAGAGGATTAAATGTGTTTGAAACCATAGCTACACACCATTTAAGGACTAGAGGTATAGATTGAGGTAGAGCGCATGTGCAAGGCCCTGGGTTCATCCCAGGGAGGGAGGTGCAGGGTTGGAGGAAGAAAGGAAAATAAGTCATCTTTCATTGCCTAGTTGCTACTGAGAATAGTGAGGGAGGTGGGATGTAGAAAGTGGGGCATGCCAGTATGCTGGGGAATTGCCCTGCTATAAATAGCTTTAGCTTTTAGCGTTAACAAAGCAAGGTCTACACAGGTAAGCCTTGTTCTTCTTCCTTAAGTTACCAGCTCACAGCTCAAGGCCTGGGACACACTTAATGTCCAGAAAATGTGTGCTGCCTCTCTATAGCTGCCTGAGGCTGAGTATTCTGACTTTTCCAGAAGCCCAGTGGGTCTCTCTCTTGTCCAGGTGCTGATGAGAAAGTCAAGTGCAGTCCTTGTCCTGGCAAACCCCAAGGCTGGGGGAACAGAGATGGGAGGGTGCCAGCTGGTCCTGAGGAGAGAAAGCAGATATCCCTACTCCCTTGCTCTACTGGCTGTCAGGAGCCTCCCAGAAGAAGTTGTTTAACCTCATCAATAAACTAAATCCATTACCATAAGATTCAAAACAAAGCTGAGCCTCAGGGCCTGTGCCTGGCCTCCTAGCCTTATGGTAGGAGTAGGACAAGGAATGGGGACAAACTATGCACCTCAAGTTTCCCTGATCCTGATGTTGCTGTTAGGGCCAAGCTCCAGGATTCATTTTCCTTCCCACTGGCCTACCCTGGGGAATGGTGGGGAGGGGGGGCACTGACTTGGCTTTTTGTGTATATTTGCAGGGAAGATGTTAACACTTCCTAACAAGCCTTTGTGTTCACCTAATCTCTGCTGTTTAACCTTTGACTCCCCCCTATTATCAGTGTCTGCCACCTTTGCTGGCCAGACCAAGAGCCCCAGGAAGAGCCCTCAGCTGGGAAGAGGATGCAGCAAGCATTCCTCCACCACCGCCACCGGTTGCAGGCAGATGGATCGCCTTTCCCTGGGGCAGAGCTTTGGAAAAGAAAGCAACTTGTGGTGCCATTAGGATCCCCCAACCCCCACTCCTTTTGAACTGTCAGCCTTTAAGTAAACATTCTTTTCCTGCCATGGGTCCTAGCACCTTGGTGGGGAGTGGGGAACCTGGGAGGAGGGGCCCCCCGGGAGCTTTGCTAAACTGAAGGATTTGGGCAGGGAGAATAGGGGCAGAAGTGCTGCATTGATGTCAACTCTGAGTCCCCAGGGCATCAGGGCTTTTGAAGTGGACTCAGGGTAGCTGCCACCACAAGGACCAGGCCCCTCTGAAGTATTAAAAACCTGTCCTCTGCAGGCCCTTCACTTGAGTTTGTTTGTACCTGCCTGAGGTGTTTCCTCTCCCAGCCCACACAACCTCTGCAGCAGAGTGGTGTTTTGCCCAGATGACAAGTCTGGCAGCCCCTGGCCAGGGCCCAGGCCACACTTTCACCAAGGAAATGCCAAATAGACCTATTAGAGATGAGATGGCCTTTTGTCATGCTCTGGCATAATAAGAATTGGAACAGGCACATGGAACTTTCCTGTGACCCTGACTCTAACTCCACTGACAACTGGCTATAAAAGCAGGCAAGCTATTTTGTCTCTGAGCTGGGGTTTCCTCTTTAGCGAAGGGGTCAAATTCCCTGAAGTCCAGTCATACACATTACAGGCTTGGTTTTGTGTCTTTTTTTTTTTTTTTTTTAACTAAAAGGGATCATTAATCTCTGGCCTGGCACCTGCAGATAACAGGCACCATGTATGGTGTGTGAAAATGGAGGGGTGGGGTCTTAAGTCCAGAACTAGAGATGGTTTGTCATCCCAGTGAGCTTTCTCCTTGTGAGCACACTTTTCTGACTTACAAGTGGTGTCAGGCTAACAAGGCCTTCAAAGACCCCTAAAGAGGGAAAGGTAGCTGGGGTCTTCAGTAGAAATCCCATGTAGGGGCTGGGTTGTGGCTCAGTGGTAGAACACTTGCCTCGCAAGTGTGAGGCACTGGGTTCGATTCTCAGCACCACATAAAAACAAATAAAACAAAATAAAGGTATTAAAATATTTTTTAAAAAAAAAGAAAAAGAAATCCCATCTAAATGGCAACTGTTGGCCCCAACTTTGGGGGACAGCCCTAGATATCCTTAATGTCCCTTGTTATGACATGTGTCCCATTTTCTGGTGTGCCTGAGGCTTGGGGTACACAGGAGTCCTAAACTCTGAGTTCTCTGTATTCCACAGAGAATGGGGTGCAGAGGAGAACCTCATTGGGGTACACAGGAGTCCTAAGCTCTGAGTTCTCTGTGTATTCCAGGAGGCTTCTACCCATCTTGGGAATCTCAGTTCTGCAACATGAGTCATACAGGCCCTTGGTCTAATCATGGAATCATGACTAGTTCTGGTCTTCCTCCTTTGGACTGGCCATAAGGCAGGGCATACTTTTCTTTCCAGGGCCAATGAGCTCAAAAATCCTGCCATTCTAACTGACAGGAATTCTTCCTTCCTTCTTTTGGTTTTGTGGAAAGTGGGAGACAACTATATAGAAGCTTGGTGGCAAAGGGCCTGGTGCCCATCTGTTGGGGTTGCCTTGCTAGGTGCCCCAATGGCCTTTGGTGTCCCTACAGGTACTACAAGAAGTTCTCCATTCCTGACCTAGACAGATACCAGCTACCTCTGGATGATTCCTTGCTGAACTTTGCTCATGCCAACTGCACCCTGATAATCTCTGTAAGATTTACCCAGACTTCTTGGCCACTATATTGGGGAGAGGTTCTTCTTTCCCTTCCTATTTCCTAGCTCCTAGAAGTCCCCGGCTCTGAGCGTGCTTGCTAGAAATCGAGTGTCTCCAATTCAGCCCAGGGAGAGGAGGGTCACACAGTTCACAACTGGAAGAGGGCAAAGGATGATGAAGGAAGTGGTAGAAATCTCAGAATTTTGGTTCTGGCTTAAGGTCTGCTCCTACTGAGCTACATGACCTGAGCAAATTATTTGACCCTGGACATCTCAATTTCCTCATATGCAGTTAAGGGTACAGAGGGGCCCAAGTGTGGGTATGGAAGGAGGGAGATAGTAACTGAATTATGTCCTCTTCCTGCATCTGTCCACAGTATCAGAAGCCAAAGGAGGTCATGGTGGCTGAGTCAGAACTACAAAAGGAGCTAAAGAAGGTAAAGACGGCCCACAGTGGTGATGGAGACTGTAAGACCCAGTAGCTGGTCCCTGGCCTTGCTCCTCTGGCATGGAGGATGCTGTGTGACTTCCAGGTTTGGGCCTTTCTGGCACGAGGCAGCTTCCTCTCTTCTTGGAGCTATCCACAGTCCATAGGAACTGGTCCAGGTGGTATGCCTAACTCATATTCATGGTCTTGTTTCCTGAGTAAAGTTATTCTGAGTTATTGCAGATGGACTGTCCTTTTGTCCACCTCTGTAGGCTGCCTGCCCCTGGGCCCCACTGCTCTCCCTACAGAGGGTGCTGGTGTGGCATTGACTTCTCCACCCTGGGAACATAGAGGGAGAAGAGCATAAGGGCCCACGTCCTCAGTAGGGCAAGATGTCTCCCCAACCTGTCTGCATAAACTCAGAGGAAGTCTGGGCTGGTAGGCCCCTGTGCTAGCTTGGTTTCCAGGAATGGCCCAGAAAAGCAGAGCCCAGTGGCACATGCTTGTAATTCCAGCTACTTGGGAGGCTGAGACAGGAGGAACACAAGTTTGAGACCAGCCTGGGCAACTTAGATCCTGTATCAAAAAGTGGGAAGGATGTAACTCAGTGGTAGAACACCTCTGAGTTCAATCCCCAGTACCACCACCACAACAAAAAAAGTAGTAGCTTAGTAATTTAGAAGAAACTTCCTGAGGTAGGTCCCTAAGGTAGGTGTAGGCAAGGGGGAGGTTATAAAAATGCACAAACCTTGAAAACAGCATTGGATGTTACAATATTGTGGGTGAAAAGCCAAAATTTCAGTGTTGCTGTGTGTGTGTTGAGGTAGGGTGAAAGAAGGGTCACCACAGGTGACAGCAGCTTAGTGCCCCAGCATCCTAAAACCCTTCCACAGTCCGCTCTTGAGGCTAGATGGGCAGGTGGTTGGTGGGAGGTCTTCCTGAAGAAGAAACCTTTGTTCTTTGGCATAAAGAACGAAGAACCACCAAGCTAGTCTCGACCTCTTAGAACAGCCTCATCAGTGAAGAACCAGGTCTGTGAACAATCAAGCTTTATTTTTACAAAAATGAAAAGAGCATGTCTCCACAGCTGGCCTGAGGTAGGGCTAGCTCAGAACTCACTCAAAACTGCTAGGTTCCCTTTGTCCTTTCTTGGCTTCAAAGCAAAACTAGATCACGCTGTCCCAGGAATGAGCTCACAGCCCTAAGAGGTTGGTCAAAGGTGGAGTCTGAGGATTGGCTGGTGCCAGCAGGGGCATTGGCAGCCTCACCTCTCCTTCTAGGGAAGGGCAGAAAGGGGCCAGCTGCGAAGGCTGGAGTGCCTCACCTCACTCTGGCTGCCATGGCCCTACGAAGACATGGTGGCAGGACTGGCCTTTCCAAGACAGGTTTGCTCTGGTCAGATGGGTGCAAGGCCTGGGTTCAGTTGCATTCTCCCAGAGCAGCAGGTCCTGTGCCTCCACTGGTTCTGGCAGGAGCCGTATCTTTGGGTGAGCCCTGGCACCCAGGAGCCATGGCCTCTAGCTTCAGACACCTGAACACCGTAGCAACAAGTCTAGGAGCACAGTAGGGGTGGTGGGAAGAGGTATCACTGTGCCCTCCAAGCAAAAGAGGTCCCTGAGTAGCTGACTCCCTGGCTGGCAGGCAGGGTGGCCTGTCATGGGTTTTGAAAGTCCAGGACGTGGAGGTTGTAAGACAGTGCAGCATAGAGATGCTTGGTGGTGAACCGTAGGCAGTATACAGGACTGCTGAGTGGGGTAGATGTCAGCGGGAAGGCCTGGAAGGGAGGACACATGAAGAGGTAAGAACTTTCCAAGTGGGAAATGGGGATTTCCCTGATCTAGAATCTCAGGCCCAGTGAAACAGGGACATGTGCCATTGTAGGCTTCCTCCAGCCCTCCCTAGGCATGTCCTTGGCCATATCACCCACTCCCAGATGTGGCCCATAATGAGTCCTGGCATCCCAGAGGCGTGAGATAGGCAAGATACTTACATGCAGGCAGGCCCTCTGACGCCGGTCCCACAGCCGCACAACACCATAGTAGGAGGACCCTGTGGCCAGCAGGTGGTTACCATCTGTCTGCAAGCAGTACAAGGTGCTGTCGTGGGGTTCTTCCCACTCCATGACACATTTTCTGTCCAGGAAGAGGAGACATAGGGAGGTTCAGTGCCCACCCCAGCTTCCTCAGGGTCCTGGAAGAGCTGTGGGGCTGGAGGAGAGATTCTTTGCTGACCTAACTTAAGTAGGAGAAGGCATCCTCTTTAAAGGACACTCTCCAAGCCCTGGCCACAGAGCAGACACCCTTGTTTGTGTTTTCACATGGTGTGGCTACATGTTATAGAACCCATGAGGGGAGAATGAAGGCTGGAGCAGAATACAGGGGGGCAGTACCTGATGGCTGGGGAGGCTCTGAGAAATGCCTGTCCTTATCAGGGCTTGTTGGCCACAGTTTCCCAGGCCACAGGGACCAGAGTAGAGAGTCTAAGTTTGATGTGACCTTACTAGCCCCTTCCTTCCCAGCTCCTGATATGGATTCTCTGTGCCTGTCCCATGGACTCACCCAGGACTGGAGGGAGGCCTGGGATGAGCACCGGGCTCCTACCATGTATCCTCCCACACTAGCACACTCACCGGACACTAGTGCGGAGGTCCCAGTAACGAACATAGGTGTCATAGCCACAGGACAGCAGTGTGGAAGGAGACTCATACGTGACGTCTAGCACCCCAGCCCCTGGTGGAAAGTCACTGCCCAGGTGTGTCATCAGCTGCCCACTGGGGAGAGGAAGGACAGAGGGTAAGAGGCTGCCCCACCTTGGCTGTGCACATTCTTTTACCCTGCAGCTGGCATCAGGCCTTGGGGATGTATAGCCCTCTCTCAGCTAGGAAACTCCCACCAGCACCAGTGCCCACCCCTCCCCCAGCATCCCAGCCCCCAGCTGAAGCCTCAATGGAACGGATACAGCAGCCCTGCTGCCACACCTGCACTGCCCACCCACCACCCGGCCGCTCCTTCTCAGGGCAGTGAATGGCCTTGCTGAAGGGGTCGGCCCCCCTCACGTGCACACACTTGGTTACTTTATACTCCTTGATCCTGCAGGTCATGCAGTTCTGAGCTGCCTGAGACCAATGCCTTAATTCCTGCCTGTAATCTGGGGCTCAAACCTCGTTGGGGATAAAGACCACACAAAGGGAGAAGGGGAGTCCCAGGAGATGTTAGAACAAGTAAACACCTTTGTGTCCGACGAGAGAAATCGCTGAGAAAGCAGCTTAGCATGCTGGTCCCTGGTGTTCCCGGCCCTCTGGCCCCCAGCCTGGGGCTAGCACGCCTCTGTGATCACAGCCCCCAGCCTGCTGGGCTCCAGCCTGCTCCCCCACCCTCACCCCACCCGGTGGCCAGGAGCAGATTACTGAGAAGAACAATTTCTTTGTGACTGTGTAATTCCCTCCGTGACCGCGGCAGTGGGCAGACCCCTTGCCCCATGCCAGACCCCTAGCAACCATGTAGGGGGGCCTCCTGGCCCTAGCAACTACCCTTCAACATCAAGTACACCCGCTAATCCCTGTGGCTAGGGGATGAGTAGAAGTATTGAGTTTCTGAAGAACGTTGGGGGAATGGAGAAGGCCTCTGGGCCTGATGCCTCTACTTCTTTAGCTATGAGATGCTGGACCCTCCTTCCTGGCATGACAGGAAAAACAAGGCCATGGACTCTGCACAAGGGCACTCAGGTAAGACGCCCAGGCATGGGGTAGAGAGGACTTCTCGGCCCCAGCAGTGTTCAGCAAAGAGCTTGAGGCAGATAAGGCTGCCAGCCATATGACCAAAGGCAAACTTCTGCCCCAGACCTCCCTCCTCACAATGCTGACGCTCAACCCTCCCACTCCCCAAAGGAGCCTCTATATTCTCTAAAGGCTGAAGGCATTGAAGGAGGCTGGGGGTTCCCTTCCACCAACCGGCCTTTCCCTGTGAGCCCCAGCAAGGAGCACTGCTGCTGTCCAGTGTAGGGTTAGGCCCCAAGTCCCTCCTCCTGGCCCCAGCCTCCTCCTGAAGGAAGTTCTCATCTTCTTGGTGGCCCCGTGCTAGGCTGGGGAGAAAACAGGCCTGTCTGTTGGGGGCTCCTGAAAGGGAATAGGTAGCAGGGCTGCCCTGATCAGCATCTCAGTTACAAAGAAATTGTTCCCGGAGAAGCCCTGCCTCCCCAGTTGGGCCACCAGCCATATAGTGGGTAGGGAGTAGGAGTTTCACTCTTTCCTTTTTTTTTTTTTTAATTTTTTTTAGTTGTAGATGGACACAATGTCTTTATTTTATTGCTTTGTATGTGGTGCTGAGGATCGAACCCAGGGCCTCACGCATGCGAGGCAAGCGCTCTACCGCTGAGCTACAATCCCAGCCCTCATTCTTTCCTTCTTGCAGGTACACACATATGTTGTACACACCAGGTAAGGGCTGTTGTACTCCACAATTCTCTCTCCTTCCAGATTTGGGGGCCCTGCCCCCTCCATTAGTGAGGCCATAAGGAATGACTGAGGCGCTTTTCCCTTTAATCTATAGAAGTAATTTCATGTTTGTCTGTTTGAAATAGAAGATGAAAGGCGGAGAACGAGCAGAGTGGAGCCCAGCATGGTGCTGCCTGCCCACCCTAGTCCTGGGGTTCAGAGGGGAGGAGAGCCAGGCACCCACAGGGCTAGGCAGGGTCAGCAGTGCAAAGGGGAACATCCAGACTGGGCTGCCAACCTGGGCCCCACTTCAGCATCAGAACTGCCACTAATAAGTACAGAACAGGCCAGGGGCTCCTATCCTTTGGGAGAGACCCAAGAGCCCAGTAAGTACCAGCCCCTAGAGGCTAGGACAAGTTCCTTGAACCCCTCATCTGCCAGCCTGGCCTGGCGTGGCCTGGCCAGGGGCTGAGGAGTTGCTTTCTGCTGTGTTCTCTTGATTCTCTGAAATGGCCACACACACTTTAAATGGGCCAATAAAAAGATACAATTTCTTTTGCTTCTGGACTCGAGACCCTCAAGGCTCTGTTGTGCAGTGCCTGTGAGGTTAAGTTCAGAGCATAAACTGACACACCAGGCTCTGGGAAATGGCCCGGTCTCTTCAAATAGCAACCCAGCAGTACCATTGGAGCCCTGCTGGGGCTTTGATTTGGGAAAACAAACAGAAATGGCACCATGGACCCTTTGTGGCCCCCACCCCAAGCCCAATTTAACTAGAAAACTCTAGCTCAACTGCTCTGGTGGAGAGACTAGCCCGACAATAGCCCCGAACTTTGGGGGGAGGGGGACAAAACAAGCTGTCTGTCTCCTCACCCCTCCTCCTGGGCTCCTTTTCTTGCTGCAAGTGTGTTCTTGTAAAAACGATTAGATTGCAATTTGTATAACGTGGTGACCCCCAAATTCAGACATTTCACCCCTTTTCTCTGTAAAGAATGTTAAGAATGCTTCTCAGCTTCTCACTGTGGGGGGTTGGGGGGTGCAGAGCCTTGGCTGTTGCACACTTGTGTGGGAACAGGGCTCCCCCTCAGAGCCCTGGGCCAAGACAGGAGCAGGGGCCCAGTCTGTCACTATAGAGGGCCAGACAAAAAGTCCATTCCCTTCCATCTCTGGACAAAGCCTGAACCTCCAGGAGCCACTGAGGGCTGGGGGGCCTCCACACCCCTGCCTCCCCAAGCCTTATTCCAGCAATTCTCTCTCGACCCAGGGAAAGATAAAGACAGATGGGGCCGCCTGCCTGCGTGAGGCTGATGAATGAGACAGGCTGGGGAGGGGTAGACTGAAGGAGACCCATTGCCCTGGACTGGGCTGTGTGCAGTTTCTCCTGGGAGCCCCTGGCACCTGGGCAGGGAAAAGCAGAGTATGGTCACAACCTTGAGTGGTTTCTTAAAAAGAAAATCAGGTTGGGCTGGGGTTATGGCACAGTGGTAGCATGCTCGCCTAGCACGTGTGAGGCACTGGGTTCGATCCTCAGCACCACATAAAAATAAAATAATTTTTAATTGTCCACCTACAACTAAAAAATAAATATTTATAAAAAGAAAAAAAGAAAATCAGGTCCCCCTAGCCCTCAGTGGGGGGATTAACTCGCCCTGCCCTAGTGGTCCTGTTGCACCTAAAGGTGGGAGAGAGGAACTGCTACCAGTCGGGGAGCAGGGAAATTTAAAACACATCCATCACTATCTTTGTGGGGACAGCTAACTGTAGGCAGGTGTTGTCCCTGAACACCTAGACGGTCCATCTGGAAGAGACCCTGAGCCTATACACACCTACCCCAGCCAAGCGCCTGCCATGAGCCTCACATGCTAGAGTGCTCCCAATCAGTGCTGGCTGCATCTCCCAGCCCACATCTAATACTGTTTTCCAGCCATGTTTAACATACGGGGTTTCTGATAGCATTCCCTCTGGTACTGATTCCTGCTTCTGTTTGCATGTAAGGACATCTCTTTGACATGTGCTACCCTAGAATGCAGCAGTGGATTTGGGGGAGAGAAGACAAAGGGTGACAGTTTACCCTCTTACATTCTCTGTTCTCCAGAGAACAAATGGCCTGAAGGTATAACAGCTATGCAGGTTACCTAGGAGCTGAGTAGCTACCACACAACAGCTCAGGTGAGTTCCTATGTGTGTCCTGTGCTATGGGGTGCCTCACACAGACCAGCTCATGTGATCCTCTAACCAGGCCCATGAGGTGTCTTAACCCATTTTATAGATGAGCAAACTAAGGCTCAGAGGTTGCACTTCTAGTAAACAGTCAAGTCCGGACTGTACTCTCTGGAGTACATGCTCTATCCGTGATATTTCCCCTGGGCAATGTGCCCACCCTATCTCAGTGCCCTCAGTGTCCTCTGTTCAGCTGCACAGTTGGACTTGCCCCAACAGACACACACCCAGGGCCACCTGCAAGCCTCACCTATGCTTTGTAGGACTCTCCACCTCCCAGGTACCCAGAGGCTGGTCCTCCAGTAGGGGAAGTGACAGAATCAAAGAAACATCCCAAACATGACAGTAGAGGAGTGGAAATGAGGAGAAGCCTGTGGAAGCTTCCTTGGCCCCAGCCCCTTTGGGTGAGAGGAAAGGGCCCTTCCAAGCACATAGCTTCTACATGCGTGTGTGCACACCCCGGTACCCACCACACACACGTGTTCAGACACAGTGGCTCAAAGGCCGGGCAGCCGGCAGCCCACTGTGTGCTGCTAACAAGGGGGCTGTAATTACAGGGGACAGCCGGGCAGATAAAAGGATACAAAATTTCAACATCTGTTGCCATAAAGGGATAAGGAGAAGTGAAACGCAAAGTATCAGTTTGGTGTCAGCAGGCAGAGAGCCAATTTCAAAGAGTTTAGGGAGACAGAGGAGACAAGAAAGAAAAAGGAAAGGGGGGAGAAAAAAAAGAAATTACAGGGTTCCTTAAAGAGGTAAAGAAAAAAAGAGAATGAAAAAAGCTGTCAGTAATACTTTCAAAGGAAAAGGCAGGTACTTAAAAGAAGGGCAATTCCAGTAATCAGCCTGACTGAGGGCCAGGTCCCTGCATAGGGAGGGGGGCAGAGGGCCAGGGGCAAAGACAAAGTCACACCTGGGTGGGATAGGCACAGATGGCACCCTCAGAGCAGCCAGCTTACATTCAGATTGCCCATTGCTTTCTCTAGCGAGGTGCACCTTGCCATTCCAAATGCCATCAGATGCCCCATATTAATATCCTGTGCTCGTGGAAGAAGACCAGAATGGGTTCCCAGCTCAGAGGGGCAGATAGGTCAGGCCATACCTGTGGACAATCAGATGGCCTTTATGAGTGTGCTAACAAGTTGCACAGTGGAAAAGGGCACAAACTCCAGCCGCAGGGTCAGATCAAGGAGGCCTTCATGATGGGGCAGTTCATACTAACACGAGAGGTTTCCTTATGTGGGGAGTTTATGGGGTCCGCTTGGGAAAAGGCTCAGTGGGGAAATAAAGGGCACCTATTAGAATGGGTGGAAAGCCTATTCTGCCCCTGCCCTTATTGAAAAAGAAGAGATTTAGGGGCTTTGGGATGGAAACAAAGGCCTAATAGGGAACAGGATGGCCCTGGCCCAAAGGGAAGCAAGATACAGGGGATATGCAAGAGCCTGATACATACAGGGCAACAACAGTACCCAGATGAGGACTCAAGGCCCTGGAGTAGCCAAGTCACCAACACCCCACCTCCCCCACCACTTTCCCTACTCCATAGTCCTTGGAATGACTTAGCACTCTAGCTGGCCCCACTGTGATACCCTTCAGGTCTAGGATCACAAGCCTCTTCATCTTGAAGCTCACCTGCCCACAGCCACGGGGGCAGGGGAGGTATACCCTGCTGTCAGCGCCAATGCTAGATCCAGTTCAAATGCCCCTAGACAAAAAAGGTAAACCCACAGCAAAAGCAAGGCCACAGTGGGTAAAGAATGCCTGGCTAGTCAGACTCACAGACCATCCAGCCACTGAGAGGTATACCCACACAACACCTGGCACCTTCCCTAGCGCCTAGTCAAGGGCCCTAGTGAAATGCAGACAGAGACCAGGCCTCAAGGAACTCTGGCACAGTTCCTCGATGTCTGACAGGACCACAGGGGAAAACTGGGGCTATTTCAGTGGTTGGCTGTCATAAGAGTCCACTAAGATGGAGGTGTTGGAGTCACTAGCACTTGAGGGTTGAAAACTAGTACTGAAGACCATTGACCATCAGAAACAGAAACCTCCAGCAGCATTTCAAGGTTGGGTAAAAGACTTTATCTTTCTCATCTAGACAGGTTAGAAATCCCCTGTCCTCAGGTCCTACTCCATAGTACCCAGCTCTAGAAAAAAGAGGGAGGGAGAAGGGGAAGGGCGACAGCCAAGCACCTTGCCACCTAGGTAATGACTGTGTGCTCCTTCACCCCGCCCTGCTTATTAGTCCATGTGGAAAATAGTCCCTAGAGGTTTTGCTGGAATGAGGGGTAGGGGAGCCAGGTGGACACTGAAAGTGAGTCTCCTGTCACTCAGTGTATAGGCTGCCTGAGGATGGGTACCTGAGAGATGCACAGATGTGGGCTATGGCTCCCCAGATGGGAACACTGGTGCCCAGCAGGATGTCTGCCCCTGAAAGGTATCCCAGCCCCCACTACCCTGAGGGCAACTTAGATGCTTAGAGTACAACTGTCCCTGCAGGATGCCCCCTCCACTCAAGTCACAGCACACACATGAAAGAAAATCCAGGAGCTGCTCAGGTTTCAGTGGTGACAGGTTAAAAGCAAAGAATTCAGCCAGAGCAGCACACCACCACCGGAGTCCTGCCAGCAATGCTGCTCCACCTCGCAGGTCGCCTGTCAGTCAGGCTTTGGTGTTATTGAAAGATCAAACTGGGTCCTGCCTGGTCATTACCTTAATCCTATTTTCTACATGGCTTTATTATCTGCTTGGGCTTCTCTGGGAAAGACAGCTCTGGAGAGTCATCCTGTCCATCCATTTCCTCCCACAGAAAGCAGGCACCTGCACCAGAGCATCTCCCCTCACTGCCTGAACTGTTTGGTCCTTTAACTCCCACTGAGGACAGGACAGATGTTTATACACATCCCAGTTCCTCCCAGGGGTGAGGAGGAGAGTCTTGTGGGCTGGAGAGGAGGCAGTGCCAAGTGATGCCCAGGGTGGTCCTGTCATATGCAGAGTCTACAGGCCAGCCAGGAGATGGAGTGGCTGAGGTTTGTCCAATTCCAGTTAAGAATCAAGGCTGCAGCCGGGCCTGGTGGCGCAAGCCTATAATCCCAGCACTTAGGGAGGCTGAGACAGGAGAATCATGAGTTCAAAGCCAGCCTCAGCAATGGAGAGGCGCTAAGCAACTCAGTGAGACCCTGTCTCTACATAAAACACAAAATAGGGCTGGGGATGTGGCTCAGTGGTCGAGTGGCCCTGAATTCAATCTCCAGTACCAAAAAAAAAAAAAAAAAAAGAATCAAGGCTGAAGCTGTCTTATGCCCATTTTCATTTGGGTTCATTCTGGATACCGTAATGACCCAGTGTTTGTGGCTGGTGAGGTCTAGGGAGATTGACATTCAAAGGGTTGGTGCTTTACAACTCCATCTTGACCAAATATGTCCCCTTCAAGGTAACCAGGCAGCTCAAAGACAACCCAGCCTTCAAAATGATGCTGGGCCATGGGGATACACCCAGCTCACACCGCCTGGTTGTGTGCCATCCTACACCCAGGCAGGTGATGCTAAACCTAAGACTCAGTGACATGACTAAATGAAACTGGCTTTAGACAGAAGTGCCTATCTGTGACCCACAGCCTTTCCCGGCAAGAGCTTTTTTTGTGCCACGAGGTCAGCAATTTCCTTTTTCCTTCCACTGGTCATAATGCCACAGGTATTGTGAGAATTAAAAGGGTAGGCCTCCAGAAACTCCAAGGTACTAGTGTGGAAACAGTTGTAGGTAGGGAGAAGGCAGGAAGAAGGACAGAGCTTGCACTGTTCCTGAGGTGAGGCACTTTTTCACAATAACTTTGTATTAATTCTGTTAGGTAGGGATAATTAATTCCCATTTTTTAAGTTCCCACTGTGGAACCTGAAGCCCAGAGAGGCTTAAGATCACAGACCTAGTAAGCGGTAGAGTATTTCTGGAAAACTCTGGCCACATAGCAAAGCTCCCTGCAGAGCTCCTCGCAGCTTCCAAGGCCATGGCCCTGGTCCTGGTCCTGGCATGCTTCTTCCCACTAGGGAAGGCTCCTCCTGGCTCAACTCCATTTAGAAGGAAGAAGGACCAGTGGCAAGAGCTCAGGAGTAAACTCTCGGGATGTTTCACAGGCTGCAGGATGCCAACATCTCAGGGGCTTGAGACCCAAGTTTTAGCTAGGCTGGTAATGGTGCAACATGACTATTGACTACACAGACAAAAGTAGATCTAAAATGCGGGAGGTGATAGTACCTGCCACTCACCAGACCACACCTCGTCTGTTCATTACTCAGAGGGATAAAAGCCGATTGCTTAGGGATCCTGGAGCCAGCACGATTCCAACACACTTCCAGCTGTTCTCCAGATTTGTTCTTGTTCACAACACCCTGACTCTGAGCCACCCCTGCCCTCCTTCCTGCTGTTCTCAGTGTGCAGGGGAGGCTGGCTCTTCCCCAGGCCAGGAAGGTGAACTGTCATTGGCCCTGCCTTCCTTTTGCCAGGGCCTGGTTTATGGTGAGCACTGGAACACAATTTTGGCTACTAGATGTGAGGAGAAGTCTGCTAAGGGGTTCCTAGCAAAGGCTTCTTCATCTTTAAAAGGGGCCAAGGCAGGGATATGTCCTCTTTCTTCTTTCTTCCCTTTGAGTATTGCCTTACAAGTCAGTGCAGCTGCTCTAAACCAGTCTGAAAGCAGGGGCAAAAGCCACTGACTAGGGCAGCATAGTAGAAAGCTGAGTCAATATAGACCTTTGTGGCCTCCTGTTACTGAACTCATCGACCCTGGAACCACCCAACCACCCAACTTCTGCTCCTTGTCATCTAAGATTGTAATAATTCCATTATTGCTTGAGCCATTTTAAATTAGGCCTTTGCTATTTATAGCCAAACACTATGGCTAATTGATCTACTGTGTCCATAAGGAAAAACTGAAGAATCTAGAATTTTTCTTCTGGAAAAGAGGACCGTGGAAGAACAGAACCAATTCAGACATCTACAGCCTACCTACAGAGGAGAGGTTCAGCCTGCTTCTTGTCCAGGACCACAGCTCTAGGAAGCAAATGGCCTTGATGAAGGGTAAGCATCCTAACACTCAGAGCTATTTGGAGATGCAGTGTGCTGTTTGGGGATGTACTGAGTTTTCCATCGCTGTTCTTGGATGACTATCAAAAGAGAATGTTATAGGAAAAAATCATCTTTAATTAAAACATTTTATATTATAAGAAATATTTTGGAAAGATTGATGATAGAATGGACTTTTCAGAGGGAAGACCTTGTGAACACTTCCCTAGGGAGGTGGAAAGAAAAGAAGACAAAGCTAGATCAACCAGAGGAGGAGACTTGCAAGAAACACACCTTCACTGCTACTGTAAATTTTGGCATTTAAAACTCAGGGCTAATAGAACCAACCTAGCTGGTTCTATGAATGGATAATCTATAAAGCTATGTATGGATAAAGAAAATGAAATTATGTTATTTGCAGGAAACTGGATGGAACTTGAGAATATTAGGTTAAGTGAAATAAGTCAAACTCAAAAGGTTAAGGGTCATGTGCTTTCTTCTCATGTGTGCAAGCTAGAGAGGAAAAAGGAAAAGAAAGGAGATTTCATGAAATCTCATGAAAACTGAAGGAAGATCAGTAGAGTACAGGAAAGGGACCAGAAGTGGGGAAGGGAAAAGGGAAATACTGGGGAATGATATTGGCCAAATTATTGTTATATTGTGTGCATGTAAGAATACGTAACAACAGATCCCATCATTATGTACCACTATAATGCACCAATAAAAATTATGGGAAAAAAAACCTCAGGCTAGCCAAAAAGTATTTAGACTTAAAATCAAAGGTATAATCAATAAGAAGAAAAACATTGGTAATTGGACTACATCAAAATTTAAAACCCATTCTGTAAAAGATGCATTAAACTAAAAAGACAATCTACAGATTAGGAGAAGATATTTGCAAACCACTAATTTGCAAGGACTAATGTCTAGAATATATAAAGAATGCTCAAAACTCAACAGTAAAAAAAAAAAAAAAGCAAACAATCCAGTGGGCCAACGACATGGACAGACATTTTGCTAATAAACAGAACATGCAAATGGCAAATAAACACATGGAAATATGTTCAACATCATCAACTACTAGCAAAACTGCAGTTAAAACCAAAATGAGCCGGGCGCAGTAGCACACACCTATGATCCCAGTGGCTCAGGAGGCTGAGGCAGGAGGATCGTGAGTTCAAAGCCAGCCTCAGCAAAAGCGAGGTGCTAAGCAACTCAGTGAGACCCTGTCTCTAAATAAAATGCAAAACAGGGCTGAAGATGTGGCTGAATGGTTGAGTACCCCTGAGTTCAATTCCCAGTACAAAAAACAAAACAAAACAAGATGAGATAGCATACCTATTATACAACAGCTAAAATAAAAAAGTCACAATATCAAATGCTGATAAAAATGTAAAAAATCTCTCAGAAATGTAAAATGGTATTGATATTCTGAAAAATAGTTTGACAAATAAAAACGAAACATACACTTATCAAACAAGCCAGCAATTGTACTCCTTCCCATTTATCACAGAGAAATGAAACTATGCACTCACAAAACTGGAAATCCATATGTAGCAAAATGAAATTAAACCCCTATCTATCACCCACATAAAACTCAACTCGAAGTGGATCAAGGACCTAAGCATTAGACCAGAGACCCTGTACCTACTAGAAGAAAAAGCAGGCCCAAATCTCCATCACGTTGGCTTAGAAACTGAATTCCTCAACAAGACTCCTGAAGTGCAAGACGTAAAATTAAGAATAAATAAATGAGATGGTATCAAACTTAAAAGCTTCTTCACAGCAACCAATCAAGAACCTGAAGAGAAGCCGGGCGCGGTGGCGCAAGCCTGTAATCCCAGCATTTAGGGAGGCTGAGACAGGAGAATCGCGAGTTCAAACCCAGCCTCAGCAACGGCGAGGCGCTAAGCAACTCAGTGAGACCCTGTCTCTACATAAAACACAAAATAGGGCTGGGGATGTGGCTCAGTGGTTGAGTGCCCCTGAGTTCAATCTCCAGTACCCAAAAAAAAGAACCTGAAGAGAAAACCTACGGAATGGGAGGAAATATTTGCCATCTGCATCTCAGAGCATTAATCTCTAGGGTATATAAAGAACTCAAAACACTTAACTGAAAAAAACAAATAACCCAATCAATAAGTGGGCAAAGGAACTGGACAGACACTTCACAGAACAAGAAATACTACTGGTCAACAAATATATGAAAAAACGTTCAACATCTCTAGCAAGTAGAGAAATGCAAATTAAAACTACACTGAATTTCATCTCACTCCAGTCAGAATGGCAATTATCAAGAATACAAGTAACAATAACTGTTGGTGGGGCTGTGAGTGAAAGAGTATGCTCATACACTGCTGGTAGGACTGCAAATTGGTGCAATCACTCTGAAAGCAGTATAGAGATTTCTCAGAAAACTTGGAATGGAACCACCATTTGATCCAGTTAATGGATCAAATATACTCAAAGGACTTCAAATCAGCATATTATAGTGATGTGGCCACATCAATGTTTATAACACCTCAGTTCACAATAGCTAAGCTATGGAGCCAATCTAGGTGCCCTTCAACAGATGAGTGGATAAAGAAAATGTGGTACATATACACAATGGAATATTACTCAGCCATAAAGAAGAATGAAATTATGGTATTTGCAGGTAAATGAATGAAACTGAAGAGCATCATGCTAAGTGAAATAAGCCAATCTCAAAAAACAAAGGCCAAATGTTCTCTCTGATATGCGGATGCTAACACATAATAAGGTGAGGGGCAGAATAGAAGTTCACTGTATTAGACAAAGGGGAATGAAGGGAAGGGTTGGGGGAAGGGAATAGGAAAGACAGTAGAATGAATCAGACATAACTTTCCTATGTTTATATATGAATACATGACCAGTGTAACTCCACATCATGTACAAGCACAAGAATGGGAAATTACACTCCATATATGTATAATACGTTGAAATACATTCTACTGTCATGAAAAAAGAATACAAAATTTTTAAAAATGTGCACTCACATAAAAACCTATACACATGTTTGTAACAGCTTTATCTGCAATAGTCAAAAAATCGAAAACAACCCAAATGTACTTCAAAGGGTTGATGTTCTTTAATGGGGAAAGAAACTTGGGTGCATCTACACCATGGAACACTACTCAGGGGAAAAAAAGGAAATAAGCTACCAAAACATGCAGTATTTCCATGAGTCTTACAGAAAATGTGCTGAATTTTTTAAAGAACCAGTCTCAAAAGGTAACATACTGTGTGATTACATTTATGTAACACCTTCAGAATGACAAAATTAGAGAGATGGAGAACACAGAAGTGGTTGGTAGGAGTTACAGACAAGAGGTAATGGAGGAGGGGAAGACAGGTGTGACTGTGAAGGGGTGGATGAAGGATATTTGTGCTAATAAAACATAGTTCTATATATTGACTGTGGAAGTGAGCACATGAATCTTCACATGTGATAAACTGTGTAGAATTACACATACATTCACAACGAGCACAATCTAAATAAAGGACTGTGGATCACTCCCATGCCAATTCCTTAGTTTTGACATTGTATTATGTAAGATGTTAATGAGTATTTAAGTTACCTTTGTAACTCTCTATGCATATATAATTATTTCAAATTAATTTTTTTTTGTTTTTTTTAAAACAACAGAATGTCAGATAATCAGATGGGACAGTGTCAAGCCTGCCAAAGCAGAGAATAAAACTTGGATGCATTTTAACTGTTCTGTATAATTGTTTTTATAGGTTCTATAGGCCACCTCCACAATTTCTTTTGCAAAAATCATCTAAGGATAAATGGGATTTTATGTAGTCAGTAACCCCTAAGAGAGGATATCGTAATTCCAAATTGTTATCACAAATTCTATATGAAATTATTCCCTTGTTATAAATTACTTGAATAGTTTCCTCAATCTAACCCCAAATGACTCCACATGAGAAGGCACCACAGTGGAGGTTGTCAGTAGGTTTCAGGCCAGGATCTTCCCCAGCCTCCCCCGCAGGGCCACTCGGCCAGCTGAGGCAGGGCTGGCTCTGCTAGCTCTTTCCTTTGCCTCCCCAGCTGTTCTAGCCCCACCTCCCGCTGGATGCCATGTGGGCTCAGGAATCTTACCTGTTGAGGTCCCAGATTCTCAGGGGTGAGAAGTGCCCACAACAAGCTGTCCCTGTCACAAAAGAGCTGCCAAACAAAAAGAGAGCAGAGTTAGATCTGGCTTGTCAGAACTTGTGGCGGAAATGGCTACACAGTGGAAAATGCAGGGCTTGTTTCCCAGAGGATGGTGGAGTTAATCCAGAATGAGAAGCAGCTG
This sequence comes from Geosciurus inauris, assembly GCA_004024805.1. NCBI lineage: Eukaryota > Metazoa > Chordata > Mammalia > Rodentia > Sciuridae > Geosciurus > Geosciurus inauris. The sequence goes on from PVHX01008070.1 coordinate 41,061, forward strand.
AGAGTGATCAGAGCAATCATGGGAAGACAGCTTGGAGGTGCAGGGCTGCGGACTCCCAGGGCTGCCTGGCCAGAGGACCCTCAGGTTCAATCATAGCTGAGCCTACTACTCACAATGGGTTGGGTGGTCTCTGGCCACCATAAAAACAGACCTCTAGATGTCCCACTCTGGGCCCAGGGGAGCAAGCCTATCAGGCTGCAGTTGTATGAACCTGAGAGCACAATGCCACAGTCCAGGAAAGGCCTCTTGGTAATATGCAATTGGGGGCTGGTGGGTGATGCCCTAGTCAGAGACAGAAGTGACTGGAGCATTCCTGAATGGTTTAAGAACTGAGGGAACCTGGCAATACGGGATAAGCACGACACAGGTGTAAATGCACCAAACTGAGAAAAGGACAGAGGAAAGGTAAGTAAATCCCACAGGTAAGTTTATGCTAGTACACAGGCTGGGCATGTGAGGGATCAGGTAGCCAGCGGAGTGGGATGGGAGTCAGGAAAAGTCCTCTAAAGATACTGCCCAACAGCCGGGCGCGGTGGCTCAAGTCTGTAATCCCAGCACTTAGGGAGGTTGAGACAGGAGAATCGTGAGTTCAAAGCCAGCCTCAGCAACGGCGAGGCGCTAAGCAACTCAGTGAGACCCTGTCTCTACATAAAACACAAAATAGGGCTGGGGATGTGGCTCAGTGGTCGAGTACCCCTGAGTTCAATCCCTAGTACCAAAAAAAAAAAAAAAAGATACTGCCCAACGCTGCCAAGATGCAGGTAAGAAGAAAAAAAACATGCTGGCCATGTTTTTCCAAGTGTCTCTTAAACCTCTAAAGACTCAACATGTACATGGGCTGTGGCTGTAGCTCAGTGGTAGAGCGCTTGCCTAGCATGCGTGAAGCACTAGGTTCGATCCTCAGCACCACATACAAACAATAAATTAATAAAATAAAGATCCATCAACAACTAAAAAAAAAAATTAAAAAAAAAAAAAAAAAGACTCAACATGTACAAACTGCATAGTTTCATTTTAAGTGGAGAATGAGCTGTGTGGGAAGAATCAGTGTAACGAGCCAGGTTGTCCACAGTGCTAGGACTAGAACTTGAACCTGTAAGCCAAACAAGTCCTTTGAGAATTTGGCAGCAGCAGCACACAAAGGGTGGGGGAGTTACCTTCAGGAAACCTAGGCTTGAAAATCTGAGGACAAACAGGAAAATTAAAAGCAATTGTGTCATTTAGGGGCCCTGGGGCGGGATGGGCCATGTCTCTACATGTCTTGTATGGGGGAAGAGAGACTGAGCATACTAATGACATGCTGGCAGTATGGGGCAGAAGCCCATCCGCCCAGCACAGCACCTGTGCTCTCTACTCCCAAGCATGTCAGTGAGAGAGAGATTTCCACAGGGAGGACTCTCAAAAAACCAGAGGCTTGGGCTGGACTGGGAAGCTGGCTCCTGTTGCTGATAAGGGAGATGTTAGGGCAGACATTAGCCAAGCTGCTGATTTACCATCAAAATTGCAGGGCAGGTGTGGCTTGTCAGTCCCAAGCTGATAACAAAGCTATATGAGACACCCTGGGGCTCTCCTGCCTCAAGTCAAGACTTCCTCCAGGGACATGCTCCTGTCATCCTAACTTCCTCTTGACCTACAGGATTGCCAGCAGCCACTATACTGTAGAGCAGCAGTGACAAAACAGCCACTCCTGCCATGCCCCAAGCAACTCCCAGCCTAGGAAGCATCCACTGGACACTGAAGAGCCAAACTACAAAATCAGGAGGTGTGGCCCTCACCTCCCTCCCACCACATTTTTCTCTTTAGGATAATCCATTAATAACTGGTAAAGCCAATTACCTTAGGTTGGAAACATAATAGCCACTTGGAAATCATTGGAGCGGGCAATTGGGCTCTCCAGACTTTTGAGGAGTGGGGGCCAGGTGGAGGGCGCCAGAGCAGACAGACATTTTAAGGAGGCCTACAGTAGGCCTCTGGTTGGCCACAGGCCTAAATTAGTGTCAAGGTAAGTCAATGGGAAGGGAACAGAAATTTAATCCCTGCCACACCCACAACTCTGACCTCCCAACAGGCAGGGTCGGGGTAAGGTGGGGATACAGATACCCCTTTCGGGGACTCCTGTCCTATACTCATCTATCCCTACCTCTAACCATCTGCCACCAAGAGGGAGGGCCCCTCACCTTTATATCCTATGAAAGGCTTTCTTAATTGCCTGGACATGACATCTATCAATGTTTCTCTCCAAAAGCTATCCTTTCCTCTTGCCTAGCCACTGTGAAGCAGGAAGGAAGATGAAAATAGAGTGTCTTCAAGGACTTATGAAGACTTAGGAGTTTAATGAAATATAACACTCAAAAACCATGTGAGCAACAGTTTAGCATACCTTGAGCCAGATCCTGCTGGGGGACACCAGGACTCACATCCAAACCAGGGACTGCCTGGGGCGCCAGGAGTCAGGCCACCTGTAGACACAATCCTGCACACCTGGAACTACTTCCCACTATTTGTGGCCATGCTTGCTCCCCACCCCACTTTCCAGTTCCTACAGTCAATAGGAAGAATGAGGTAAAAGCCACAGAGCAGCCACATTCAAAATCACACGATAAAAAAGGGTGAACTCAAGTGCAGTGTCCCAGAGCATGCAACAGACACGTGGGGCAGAAGAAGGGAAGGGATTTACTACTTGGGTAGACTCAAAAGATGCTTCACATCCCAGTGAGCCCATGAGATACATGTCATTATTCCCACTGTAGAGAAAGGAAAATGAAGCCCAGCTTCAGGGAACATGCCAGGATTCTGTGGCTACATATGGGACCTGCTGCACACACACTTGGCACCCTCCATACTGTCCAGAAAGAACACTTTGAAACGGGCTAGTAGGTGGGATTTGTTCCTCACAGGTGGCTTCATCACCCTCAGTTCTCTAAGCTCCACAGCCCTTGTGCCCAATGATCTCCTGTGCCCTCGGCACCAACCTGATGTCAACACCTATTCTCTCCACATCCTTTACTGCACTGGGTCCAATGCTAAGCACGTCAACGGTTCTCAAGAAATCTGGAGAGCTACAAAATGAAAACATGCTATTCCTTCTGTGGCTCCTCCTAAAGGGCTATTGTGTGTACCTCAGTGCTCAGCAGTACATGACCCAGAGGGGGCGCTTCACACAAATCTGCAGTACTGCACAGAAAGGGTCTTCCAGGGCCCAAAGCCAACACAGCTCAATAAGTCAGTCGTGGGCTGAGAAGGTGGTGCCACTGCTGCCTTTTTACTTTTTGTGTGTGTGTGTGTGTGGAGTTGGTGAACCCAGGGCCTTATGCATGCAAGGCAAGCATTCTACCAACTGAGCTATATCCCCAGCCCCTGCTCCTTCAAGGAATACCCCCAAATCACCAAAGACTAAAACCTAAATGACACATGACTGTCATACATCGTTGTGGGAGTAAGAAATCCCTCACAAGAATCACAAAAGAGCCAGGCACGGTGGCGCACACCTGTAATCCCAGCACTTTGGGAGGCTGAGACAGGAGGATTGTGAGTTCAAAGCCAGCCTCAGCAATAGCAAGGCGCTAAGCAACTCAGTGAGACCCTGTCTCTACATAAAACACAAAATAGGGCTGGAAATGTGGCTCAGTGGTCATGTAAGTGCCCCTGAGTTCAATCCCTGGTACCAAAAAGAAAAAAAAACCTACAAAAGAAGTACTAACAGAAAAAAAAAGAAGTACTAACAGTATCTAAAACCAGTGTCAACCCATGCCCATACATGCTCATGCAAATACAGGCACTCTCCTAGCTAGATGGCCCAAAAGTCATTCAGACTCCATAAACTATCCATTTTGGACCAGAAAGTCCTTACCCAAAGCCAGTTGTCTACAATTTCTCATCCTGTCACAGATCTTCCCCAGATTTTCAACCTACTATACTTGTCCCCTGACTCTAGCTCAGGTGGGCCTGGCATCACAGAGACCATCATCAGCCCAAGAAGTAGACATGGAAGCCTTCTCATCAGGAAAGATACCCAGACAATTAGGGCTCTGTACATAAGTCAAAGAACAGATGGTAACAAGGCACTAAAAGAGAAAAAGGAAGGTGAGAGGAAGATTAAAATGAGTTGGGCATGGACAGGCTGAAAGGAAGGTAGATTGTCGCTGCTTTTGCATCAGTATAGGTTGTCTTAACGTGAGTACCATCAGCCTCACATATCTATGGGTTCTGCCTCCATGAATTCAACCATTGGTCAAAAACATTCAGAAAAAAAATAATTGCATCTTTACTGAGCATGGCTTTCTTTTCCTCAACAATACAATATAACAACTATTTAACAGCACTTACATTATATTAGGAAATAAGCTAAAACTGTTTTTTTTATTGTTGTTGTTTTGTGGGGTTTTTTTTGGTACTGGGGATTGAACTCAGGGGCACTGGACCACTGAGCCACATCCCCAGTGCTATTTTTGTGTTTTATGTAGAGACAGGGTCTCACTGAGTTGCTTAGCGCCTCGCTGTTGCTGAGGCTGGCTTTGAACTTGCGATTCTCCTGTCTTAGCTTCCCAGAGTGCTGGGATTATGGGCATGCGCCACCGCGCCCAGCTTTAAAACTGTTTTAAAGTACATGGGAACCAGATGCAGTGGTGCTCACCTGTAATCCCAGAGATTCGGGAGGCTGAGGCAGGAGGATCACAAGTTCAAACCCAGCCTCAGCAATTTAGCAAGGCCCTAAGCAGCTTAGTGAGAACCTGTCTCAAAATTTTAAAAAAGGGCTGGGGACGTGGCTCAGTGATAAAGTGCCCCTGGGTTCAATCCCCAGTACCAAAATAAATAAGTAAGGTATATGAGAGGATGTGCATGGGTTCTATCCAAGTACTATGCAATTTTATATAAGGGACTTGAATACCTGCAGTTTTTTTGGCATTGATGGGGGAGTATCCTGGAACCAATCTCCCAAGAGACTGATGATGACTAATTTATTGAGCATCTACTATTTTCAGGCACTAAGTAAGTATTTCAAAAGCATTATTCCACTTAATCCTCATAACATTCATTTTACAGATGAGAGGACTGAAGCTTAGGCAGTGTAACTTGCTCTGGCTCACACAAATAGTAAGCAGTAGGACTGAAATTGGACTCTGGTCAGTCTGGATTCTAGAGCCCAAGTTATCATATCACTACTTACCCCTCTTATCTGGGCTACATTTCAAGTTAGTCTTGTTTGTGTCCCAACATTATATTGTGCATAATGCCTAACATATTGAAAACTCAAACGCTGATTAAATGAATGAAGCAACAAACAAACAAATAAATGATTTCACCTGAAGAAGAAAGAAGAGACTGGCTTGGAGGCACAGTGGCAGAAGTGGTGTGATCAGCGGCTGTGCCCGTGGCTGGCCTGGAGCCGCCCAGCTGGCCCAGGCCCCAGCAGCCTCTGAGCCTGGGCTGACACACTTTGGCAAGGGAGGCCACCAGAGCTGTCACATCATTCACCAACATGCCCATCAAGTGTATTCAGTTCTCTTCAACCCGCATTGGCATTTTAATTACTGTTGGGTAAACTAATTTGTACAAATGAAGGCCAGGCTGCCTAATAGAATATGCAAGCTCTCTGACCTCTGACAGGCACTGACACGAGATACAAAGGCAGCCGAGGAAGGCTTTTTATCTGAGCCTTATTACTCTCTATTACTCCAATTAGTCAGGCTCCACTGCTCCTAATTGGAGGAAAAATTGCAATTAAATCAATTTTTGATGGGCTGCAAGTGGGCTCCTGAACCGCCCTGCTTGTGAAACACTGATATTATAGCAGCAAAGGTCACAGGCCTCATCGGCACCTGGGGGCCCCCCCCCCGATTTCCCTTGGCCCCCTCCTTAAATACCTCAAGAAAACCCCTGCCCCTCTATCGGCTTGGCCAGCAAGGGTGGGAAGGAGGGAGTCATTAGAACATGTCAGGTCTCATTGCTGCTGCCACCATCTGCTAACCTCTGCCGCTGACATCATTACAACGGGTAAGTCCCGAAGCATGAATACAGTGCGAAGGTCACACAAACTGGTGAGGGGAAGCCAGGGCAGTGGCTGCAGTGACAGCACAGTGAGGGAGCGACCAGTGGAGGGGGAGCAGGAGGTCAATGGAAGTCAGGAAGAGGAAAGACAGAGGCGGGGGCAGGTGAAAGTATGAGGCATCTAGTGCCTGAGATTCAGCCCTACAGGGCACCTGGGGTACCCAAGAGGTAAGGAAACAAATGTGCGTTGGAAGGAGAAAAAAGAGACAAAGAAATGTTTTTCTCACACAAACACCCTATCTTGCAGACAGAGGAACATCCACCCCTAATGCTTCCACAGACCTGCAAGGCTGCAGGCTATATCGGTGATGAGGGCCCAGAGCATGTAAATGGGGCCCATTGTCTACAGTGGCATGTCTAGGAAGAGGGGGATTACAAGAGCTAAATACAACTCATTTCACACACAACTGGCATACAATTACCTCAAAGACAGGATACAGGAAGAAAATATACATTCAGTTTAGCCAGCTTCATGGATGACTGGGCCGCAATCAGGTAATTGGGGAAGGAGGATATGCTTTGCCTTCAAGGAGTCAAGACCAACAACAGGAGATAAACAATGGCCCATCTACTCAATGGAATATTACATGATCGTTTAAAATGATATTCCCAATGACTACAGGCAAGGTACTTATGATGTAGTACTATAAGAGAAAAAAGCAAGATCCAAACTGCATTATTACAACTATTTTAAAAAAATAGTTTGTGCAGCTGGGCATGGTGGTGCACAACTGTAATTCCAGCGATTTGGGAGGCTGAGGCAGGAGGATCGCAAGTTCAAGGCCTCAGCAACTTAGACCCTGTCTCAAAATAAAAAAATATAAAGGACTGGGTATGTAGCTCAGTAGTATACCACCCCTAGGTTCAATCCCCAGTACCAAAACACAAAAAACAAGCAAACAAAAAAACCAGCCTGTGCATGGAAAAGGGAAGAGTGGGAGAAAACATTAAAAATGCGTTGAGTAATTGTGGTAGGGCAATAAAGTGATAAGTGATTCTTTCCCCTTTTAAGTTTTATTTTCCAAATCTTCTTTAATGAGTATGCTGTACTAATTTTTAAAGAGATAAACGTATTATTTACCTTTTGTAAGAGAAAATACAATGTACTAGACATTCCTGTCCATAACTCAGGGCCCTCAAGAGTAGGCAGACTAGATAATGAGCTGCCTGCTACAGCCAGTGTCAGCAATAGCCACCCTGACATACCTTAGGCTGAAGCACTGGGACTGACCCATACCCGAGGTCAGGCCAGGAAGCCCCTGACTAGACAACAGGTACTCCACTGGCCTCTCCTCCCAATGTGGCCGTGGCTAGTAGGGAGCAAGAATGACTCCTGATGCCCACAGCTGTGAAGACCTGGATCGCCTCTCTCTTCAGTTACACATACCCACCTTAGGCCTCTCTCAGGCCAAGACCATCAAGGACAGAATGGTACAAGGGGATGCCTAGAAGATTAGGCCTGGATAGAATGGCCGGAGCTCTTGCTGCTTTACCCCTCAGCCCATTGCAATTCTAACAAGGCAGGCCCAACAAAGGGCCCCATTGAGGAGTGCGGTCCCACAGCTGGGAAGTGCCTACAGGGAGACACAAAATGATTACTCTCCATTTTAACCTATGGTAAAGGATAAAAGACCTTGGCCCATGTTGGAGAAGAGGTGGCGTGAGGCAGAGGCTGTTCTTCCCAGAAGCACTCACTTCACTTAAGAATCAGAAACTTGAGCAACAGAAGGACAGAATTTATAGAAAGGGAAAAACATTCAGAAAATAGACAAAAAACAAATCCATTGCAGTGGAATGACTTATGCTCATTTGATCTTTGAATTTAACAAGATGGGCTAGGGACTGCAGGGAGAGGAGTTTCTAAACTAAACTATTATTTTCCACTATACAGCCCTGAAACACATGCAACTGCTTGCCCTGTGTGCTTCTGAAAAAAGGAAATGGCGATGTGTCTCAAGGCTAAAGGAAACACTGACCAGGGCAGACTTTCTAAGAAATGATAACATGATATTCACAAAACCAGATACTCAAAAAGAAGCATGAAAAAAGACTAGCTATACATGCTCACTATTTGCAGACAATATAACTATTTATTCAGAAAATGCAATAGATGCAGTGAAAAAAAGCAATTCAAACTAATCCCAGGGTTGGATGAGATGGCAGGCATGTAGCATGTAATAGCAGAAAGGAATACAGGCATGGATTCTTGGCTCTGCACTGAGTTACTGGGTGATCTTAGGCAAGTTATTTAACCTCTTAAATAAAGGGTTATGGGTTCAACATGTTCTGAGTCCAGTGCTATGGGTTCAATGCGTTCTGAGTGTCCCCTAAGGGTTCATGTGTTGAAATTTAATCCCCATTGTGAGATATTCAGAGGGTGGAAACAACCCAAGTACAGTGTTCAGAGAGGAGGCCTTTGAGAGGTGATTAGAATTAGATAAGGTTATGGAGCCCCCATAACTGAATCCTGGAGGCTTTTTTGGGGGGGGTACTGAGGATTGAACTCACGGTTACTCAACCCTTGAGCCACATCCCCAGCCCTATTTTGTGTTTTATTTAGAGACAGGGTCTCACTGAGTTGCTTAGCGCCTCGCCATTGCTGAGGCTGGCTTTGAACTCGTGATTCTTCTGTCTCAGCCTCCCAAAGTGCTGGGATTACTCCTGGAGGCTTTATAAGAAGAGAGAAAGACAAACACACCAGAGGAGATAAAATGACACAGCTGCATGTTCCCTGTCTCTTCTAATGCAATGCCCTGCACCACCTTAGGACTCTGCCAGCAAGAAGGCCATCATTAGATGTGGCTCATCAACCTTGGATCTCTAGAACCTTGAGCCAAAATAAACCTCTTTTCTTCCTAAAGTTACCCAGCCTCATATATTTTATTATTATAAGAGAAAAATACACAAGTTACTTTATCTGTAAAATAGAAATAACAATAGTACCTAGACATATACTTGTAAAAATTCTTGGGGAAAAATGCTTAGAATAATGTATGGCCATATTGCAAACACCCACAGATATACCAGCAATAACCAATTAAAAATATAAATATACATTCACAGAAAGAATTTTTAAACTATAAAATATTTAATAAAAAAGTAACAAAAGACCAACAGGCACAATGCAGTAAGCCTATAATCCCAGTGACTTGGAGTACCATGAGTTTGAGGTCAGCCTCAGCAACTTAGTGAGAGACCGTCTCAAAAAATAAAAAAGGTGGCGCTGGAGTTGTGGCTCAGGGGTAGAGCACTTGCTTTGCATGCGTGAGGCACTGGGTTCGATTCTTAGCACCACATATAAATAAATACAACAAAGGTCCACTGACAACTAAAAAATATTTTAAAAAATTAATAAATAAAAAAGGAAAAGATCTACATGCAAAACACATAAGAATTTACTCAAGGACATAGAATAACTGAATAACTGGAGAAATGTATCATGCTCCTAGATAGGAAGTCTCAAGATTTTAGGACTGTCAATTCTCCTTTAATCAATCTACAAACTCAATATAGTCCTATTTAATCAAGATTTTTTATTTAATTGATTGATTCTAAAATTCATCTGGAAGAATAAAAGTGTAAGAATAAACCAGACATATTTGAAGAACAACAATGAGAAAGTTACTCTACCAGATCAAAACATAGTGTAAAGCTAAAATATAATATTCATGCTAGAGTAGAGAGATAGGTCGATGGATCAGAATAAAGAATTCAAAGCCACTCCCATGTATTTGTGGATAATCAGATCTTAAATGTGATCTTTAGAGAGAGTAGATAAACAATGAAACCAGTCAACAAATTGTATAGATCACTGAGTACACCTGTGAAAAAATAAAAATGAAACTAGAGCCCTACCTCCAGGAGATGTTAATTCCAGATGGACTTAGGAAATAAACTTTTTTTTTTTTTGGTACTGGGGATTGAACTCAGGGCCACTCAACCACCTAGCCACATCCCCAGCCCTATTTTGTATTTTTTTTTTAAATAGATGGACACAATGTCTTTATTCTATTGGTTTGTATGTGGTGTTGAGGATGGAACCCAGGGCCTCATGCATGCAAGGCAAGCGCTCTACCGCTGAGCTACAATCCCAGCCCCTTATTTTGTATTTTATTTAGAGACAGGGTCTTACTAAGTTGCGTAGCACCTCGCTTTTGCTGAGATTGGTTGGCTTTGAACTCGCGATCCTCCTGCCTCAGCCTTTCGATCCACTGTGATTATAGGCGTGTGCCACCGCACCCGGCTAGGAAATAAATATTTTTTTAAAACTCCATGAGAAACCATGGACGTTATAGGAAAATAATTTTATAATCTCAGAAAGATAGTAATCAAATACAAAATTCTGAGGCTCTCAAGGTAAAGTTGACAGAATTACCCTGCAAGTAACAGAAACTACATGATAGAAGACATCATAATCAACCAGCTGAAAGGTGTTACCCTATATATGAAATCAATAAAAGATTAATATAATCCATATTGTATAAAAAGATCTTATAAATAATGGGGAAAATAGATAAATGGGCAAAAAAAAAGTGAATAAGAAATTTGTAGAAGTGGGGCTGGGGTTATGGCGCAGTGGTAGTGTGCTCGCCTAGCATGCCTGAGGCACTGGGTTCGATCCTCAGCACCACATAAAAATAAAATAAAGATATTCTGTCCACTTACAACTAAAAAAATAAATATTTAAAAAAAAAATTTGTAGAAGGGCTGGGGTTATGGCACAGTGGTAGTGTGCTCGCCTGGCATGCGTGAGGCACTGGGTTCGATCCTCAGCACCACATAAAAATAAGATAAAGATATTCTGTCCACCTACAACTAAAAAATAAATGTTAAAAAAAAAGAAATTTATAGAAAAAATTTACATGGCTAGCTGGGCATGGTGACGCACACCTATAACCGCTGCAGGCTTGGGAGACTGAAGCAGGAGGACCAAGTTCAAAGCCAGCCTCAGCAACTTAGTGAGGCCTTGTCTCAATTTAAAAAAAAGAAAAAGGGCTGGGGATGTTGTTCAGTGGTTATGGTCCCCTGGGTTCAATCCCTGGTACCAAAAAAATAAATAAATAAACATGTGAATAGTGTTAAACCAATAGTAATCAAAGGATATCAGGGAAAAAAACAAAATTAATTACAAGCAGAGCACAGTGGCACATGCCTGTAATCCCAGCAGCTTGGGAGGCTGAGGCAGGAGGATCAAAATAAAATGTCTCTAAATAAAATACAAAATAGGCCTGGGAACATGGCTCAGTGGTCAAGTGCCCCTGAGTTCAATCCCTAGTACTTAAAAAAAAAGTAAGTAGCCAGGCACAGCAGTGCATGCCTGTAATCCTAGCTACTCAGGAGGCTGAGGCAGGAGGATAAAAAGTTTGAGGTCAGCCTGGGCAACTTAGTGAGACCCTGTTTCAAAATAAAAAATAAAAAGTGCTGCAAATGTAGCTCAAAGGTAGAGCTCCCCTGGGTCCAATCCCCAATACTACAGGAAAAAAGAAAGAAAACTAAAAACTTGTAAGTGCATTTTCTCCTCAATCCATATCTCTTCTCAATATTTTTCCTAGAAAAACACCTGACCATACACATCACTAGGCAAGTACACAGATGTTTCACAAAGGGTTGTTTATTATAGTGAAACACTGGAAACCACTTGAGTGCCTATCAATAGAAGGCTGGTCATACACTTGGTGCATCATATTACTCTGATCTAGAATGTAGCAGTTAAAAGGATGCAGTAGACTAGGTGTTAGACATGGAAGGACTTTTGAACCCCACAGGGAGATGAGGAATTCAATTCACAGGTACATGCATAATGTGTACCTAAAACAACATAAAACCATGTATTTGTATAGGTACATATTTATGAGATTACATGATGTTCACTGTCTGCTTCAAACAGAAAGATCTGAGTGAAATATACCAGACCTCCTACCAAAAAAAAAAAAGGTGTATGAGAGGGACTATAGGTAACTTATGGGGATTTTCACTTTATAGTCCAAATATTTTAAATTGTTCAGATTTTTCACTCAGAACATATTTATTACTTCTGTAAAAAATAAAATAGAAGCCGGGCGCCGTGGCTCAAGCCTGTAATCCCAGCACTTAGGGAGGCTGAGACAGGAGAATCATGAGTTCAAAGCCAGCATCAGCAACGGCGAGGTGCTAAGCAACTCAGTGAGACCCTGTCTCTACATAAAACACAAAATATGGCTGGGGATGTGGCTCAGTGGTCGAGTGCCCCTGAGTTCAATCTCCAACACCAATACATACATACATACATACATAAAATAGAAATAGGGAATTATAAGGAGAATGATAGGGCTGGAATTGTGGCTCAGTGGTAGAGTGCTTGCCTAGCGTGTGTGAGGCATGGGTTCGATTCTCAGCACTGCATATAAACAGATAAATAAAAATAGAGGTCCATCAACAACTAAAAAAATATTTTTAATAAAGGAGATGATGATAAAAAGATTCATTCTAAAGTAGCCAGAGATGAGTCACTATGGTAGAACACTGAATTAAGTGTGATCCTGAATATCACACAAACCACTTGGCCTTTGGCTACATGCTGAACCTGACAGACCCTTCCTGTGCATAGTCAGCTTCTTAAGTGGCAGAAACCTGGGAGCAGTCACTTTGAGAACTCCAGAGTCCCTGCTGCTCTAACAGGGCTTTCCCCCAAACTGCTTCACAGCCAGGCTCCACATGAAAAGGTAAAGAAGGTTCTTCAAATAGTTGGCCTTCTGAACTCCCTCGTGAGCGCTCAAAGTTGAGACCTGGCTTACCTTGCAACAGTGCCCAGGTGCCCCACACTGGTACTCAATTATTGCTGCTACTATGTCCAGCTAAGCCTGAAGCACAGAACACATTGCTAATTTCAGAACATAATCCTTTTCCCCTTTGGCATCGTAGTACTGGTCAGCCCAAGAATGGGCCACCAGCCTCCTAACAACTCCTGGGCATGGGTGGCCCACACAGTCTGCTGATTACTGAGAAGAGCAAGATCAGACAAGTTCTAGTGTTTTCCCATGTTTGAGGATGAACATAAGTGGTGGGCATTTGAACAGGGATGAGATGGGAGGATGACAAGAACCAATAGGGTCAATTGTGGCTCCACAAAGAAATAGAGAGGAGAGCAGAGTTCAATTGGAAAGCTGTACAGATAAGCCAGACACAAACTCAGTAAGTTTATTTTAAAATTTGATTCTTTCTAAATATACCCACATCTAACAAGCTACTGAGGATCCTTGAGACTCAGGTTTGATTAAGATTTGATTAAGTGCTTTTATGATCAATAAAGGAGAAATGAGGACATGTCAAAGAGAAATCTGTGTGACCTAGGATCCTGAGGCCCTACATCCTTGACCTTCAATAATATTTAGGCCCGAAAGCCAGGTGCTGTGGTGCACGTCTATAATCCCAGCACTTTGGGAGGCTGAGACTGGAGAATTGCAAATTCAAAGCCAGACTCCTCAATGGTGAGGCACTAAGCAACTCAGTGAGACCCTGTCTCTAAAGAAAATACAAAATACAAAATGAGGCTCTGCCACTCATGAAGCTGACTATGCACAGTGGATGTGGCTCAGTGAGTGATCAGAGTACCCCCGAGTTCAATCCCCAGTACCAAAAAAAATTTAGGCCCCAAACAAATGAAGTCCTCAGAGATTGGCTAGCTCTTATTTGCTTTCCCAGCATTCTATGAGCACCAACCTGGGGCAGTCACTTTCATGTGAAAAGCATTAAATCACAATTAAGACCTTCTAGAAAAACATTCTCTTGGAGGAAACAAAGGGCAGGGCTCATAACTATGGCAGGGCTTAAAGAGGCCTTGATGACCAGTCGATGTAAGAGTCCCACAATAACAACCAGCAAGCTGAAAAAAGGCAGAGTGTGTGTCAACCTATGGATTCACTACCACCGTCTGTATCTTTGAACTATTTTCCTTTCATCAAGATGGAGGGAATAGGAGGAGTTGCAGCTCTACACTCTTGGACCTAGTCTGATCACTGCACCATTTCTCACCCTTATCCTGAAGACTGTGGGAGCTAGGGGACAAGAGAAGGGAAGGAATACCAGAAAGCTTGATAGGACAGCAGGGCCTGATAAGCATCATAAATTATATATAGCAGGGCTATAAAAGTAGATCCATGACAAAAAGATCTACTTTATCTATCTATGTACACAGAAGATAAAGCCTATTCCTTAAGGGAAAGTTCTGTTGGTAGAGGAAAGCTCCACTGAAGAGAAGAGCTTCACTGAGAAAGGAGAGTTCCACTAGAGAGGAGAGCTCATTTTAAGAGGAAAGCTCCATTTGTAGAAAGCACCAGCAAACCAATATGCAAATCCAACAATGTGCATGTGTCAACTACTTCTCTTTTTTTTTTTTGGTATTAGGGACTGAACTCAGGGGTACTCGACAATTGAGCCACATCCCTAGCCCTATTTTTTGTTTTATCTAGACACAGGGTCTCACTGAGTTGCTTAGCACCTCGCCGTTGCTGAGGCTGGCTTTGAACTCACAGTTCTCCGGTCTCAGCCTCCCAAAGTGCTGGGATTATAGACATGTGCCACGGTGCCAGCTCAACTACTTCTCTGTATTGGGAGATAACAAGGTCCCCAGAGTCCTTGTATCGGTCACATTGACTGAGGCTTACTTTGCAGTGTGAAAAAAAAATAATAATAATAATAATAATCAGGCTGGGGACAGCAGAAGAGGTCCTTTTCTGTAAGATTTCCGTTACATGCATTTTCAGGAAGGCCATTTAATCAAGGAAGTTCCTTGGAACTCCCCTGTTTCCAGATTGGTTAGTAGCACCAGGAATCTTGATCTTGAACTTTGTTCCTCCCCAAGATTTCTGTTCTTCTTAACAATGGCACTGAGGAGGAGAGAGGCAGGAGTCCCTACCTTCCACCCTGTTCTGGAAGGTAAGCTTATTCCTGCAATCTAACTCCCAATCATGCAGCCTGCCAGCCTTTTTCCTTTGGAGGAGGCCTGGTCAGGTCAGGCCTATGCCATTCCAGGACTCTGTTCCAGTCTCTCTGTTCCCAGTCTTGGGCTGATGCTGGGCCACTGCTCACTCATCCAACCTTATGCATCTATAGCCAGGTTCTTTCCTCTGTGCATGTCACATTAGGAAAATGGCAGATTTTTCTAAGGGTACCATCAACAGCATACAGAGGAGGAATCCCTAATCAGCTGACTAGCAATTAAAAGAGGAGGTTAAAGTCTGTTGTATGACTTCCTTCCAGACTTTTTGATAGTTAATAGCCAACATCTCTGAACTCAGCCACTATTCACATAGACACTTTGCGACTGAATGTCACAGAGTAATTTGGCCTTCATGAAAAGTATACAGCTACTGTTGTCTGCCTTACACTCTCCCTCCATATATATGTGATTCAAGAGAGATGTCATACTCTTACATGACTCTCCCTCACTAGCCACAGTTAATTGATCAAGAGTTAGCCGGTTTGCCTGGGATTTCTAGGAGCTAATCATGGCCTGTGACTTAAACACTGGGTTTCCAAACTCAGGAGTTCTTGGCAGCTTTGCAGAATAAGCTGATCTGCTGGGGAAAAGGAAGGAGCCAAGATCCAAAAAGAAACAGAGAAGACGACCCATAAGGACAAAGTCTCGGTAGCACTGTAGCCTTTGATTCCAGCTATTTCTGAGGTCCACTGTCTTTGAGTTCCTCCTTCGGTCTTGTTGTTCAGCTTTCCCCTTAGATTTCATAAGTATAACATAGTTTTACTTATGCTAATTTGAACTTGTCACTTACCTCCAATTTGTCCTGACTCATACAGAGCCTCTGCTTAGTGGCTGCTAGATATTCGCCTAAATGAATGTGCCACCAAGAGATGAGAAAAGTGCTTTGCCAGGCATCTACTGGTGACCTGGAGGCCTGACCAAGAACAGCTACTTGAACCATAAACTCAATAGCTGCTGGGCTGCTAGGAAAGCAGATGAAACTGAGCAGCACAGGCTGGTTGGCCTGGGGCTTCAGAAAGGATATGGGAGGTTCTCTCACATCAAGATCCAACAACAGCACCAGGAAAAATCTACCCTCCCACTCCAGGTGGGCTGGAGAGGTAGTATGGACAGCAGCAAGTATCAAGGATTGTCACCCAAGAGATGGGAATAGAGTTTTCAAGGTAAAAAGCCCTGATCAGAGATTTGGCTCCTTCCTTGGACTCCTTTTCATGGGCTCACGAGAATAAAAATTCTACTAGAAACCATGAGGCACAAAGTTTGGTCCACCCTTAGACCCTTCCATTCTCACTAACTGTAGCACTGGGCATCTAAGAAGTAGATGCTTTAAAGTTGCTTCCGAGGTGGTCATCCAAGTCAATTGAAAGCCATGCAAAGAATATTAAGATGATGATGGAAAACGTGGAGATTAATTTTACTATTTTTCTCTTTGAGTGTTAGAAATTTTTCAGATTTTAAAAGTTCAAAAATACATATACACAAAGTCAACTGACTGCAATCTTTTTTGTAACTCCAAGCAACTCTCTTGCTGCAGGTATATGTGTGTGGGAATGGGGTACTAGGATTGAATTCAAGGGTGCTCTACCACTGAATTACATCCCCAGCTCTTCTTTATTTTTTGAGATAGGGTCTTTTTTTTTTTTTAAATATTTTTTTACTTGTTGATGGACCTTTATTTTATTTATTTATTTTTATGTGGTGCTGAGAATTGAACCCAGTGCCTCACACATGCTAGGCAAGCACTCTACCACTGAGCCACAACCCCATCCCCTGAGATAGGGTCTTGCTAAGTTGCCCAGGCTAGATTGGAACTTGCATTCCTCCTGCCTCAGCCTACTAAGTTGCTGGAATTACAGGCATGTGGCACTATGCCTGGCTCACTCTCTTTTTAAAAAAATGGATTTGGCCCCAACCAGATCATAAAGACATTTGAAGTCCTAAGTCAGAAATTACATATGAAGAAACCAAAATCCATTCATGGAAAATCACATTTTGGCATATAAAAATAATAAAGGATAACATGTCATAAAAATTCTATAAATATATCTTTATGTAGTACATAAACAGACACGTATGTGTTTAGATGTACATATCCACATATATATACTAAAAAATCAAATTTAACCATGACAAGTCTTTCAAATTCAGTTTGCTCTAAAGACCTGTCTCCTCAAACTAGCCACTGTATCCCGGCTGTCACAGTGAGCAGCTCCTTTCTGCTCCTCTCCATCTTGGCCACCCATTTAAGACCTTCAAATTCCAGCCAGCCCTTGCTCTCCATAAAGCCTCACCTCCCGACTCCTGCTCAGAACTCTGTCAACAGCCCTCCCCTCCCAATGCCAGCTTGTAGGCACCAAATTCTACCTCCGAAGGCCCCTTGCTAGGCAAATAACTTGGCATATTTGATTTCTGGGAAAGGTCTGCTCCTCGATGTTTAATTTCACCTCTTTGGAACACGGGAATGAAGGCCAAACACATCATGAGCCCCAGGGAAGCACTGGGGCCAGGGCAGGCCTTGACTCAATGCCATGCCCACCATCAGTGCCACCAGCTCTCCCCGAAAGCGCCAAGACATAGGTAGGGTAGGGTGTGGGGCCTCCACCACCTGTGCTCTTGGTATACACATACATGTGCACTAGGAAATTAGTTATGAGCCGGGCGTGGTGGTGCAAGCCTGTAATCCCAGCACTTAGGGAGGCTGAGACAGGAGAATCGCAAGTTCAAAGCCAGCCTCAGCAATGGCGAGGTGCTAAGCAACTCAGTGAGACCCTGTCTCTACATAAAACACAAAATAGGGCTGGGGATGTGGCTCAGTGGTCGAGTGCCCCTGAGTTCAATCCCCAGTACCAAAAAAAAAAAAAAAAAGGAAATTAGTTATGAACCACCACACAAGTCTACTTCCCTCCCTGCCATCCTCCCCAGAGAAAATAAAGACCCCTTATCTCCCCAACCTGTTCTTCTCCCCAGAAATTAGGAAGGCTTTGTAAACCAGGGTTTCCCATAAGCCATATCAGCCACACATACCAAGAAAGCATGTGCCAGGCCTCTGACTTCTTTTCTGCTGAGTCTCCACACCTCACCCTGACCCAAGCAACATGAGAAACAACACCGTGGAGATGAAACCATTCTTAGCCTGGGGCCAGTAGGTGGCTGCTGGCATTTCACCCTCTGTTGCCGACTGTCTGAGGCAGAAAGCTATGCTGTGGCTCAACTCCCAGGTGCTGGTATTTGGCTCCTGGGAGGTGTGAGAACATGGACCCAGTCACAGCCTTGGGAAGAGATGCATGCCCAGTTGGGTTGTCCTGGTTTTGCCACCCTTTGCTGAGAAGGTGCACTTGCACACACACACAGCCTTGTGTTTGCTCCCTTTGGTAAGGGACATTCAAGAGGCTGCACATACACATGTGCACTGCTTAGTGTCCACTCTTAATAGTCTGGGGACACATGCAAGTCCCACCCAAGCATACTCTATACGCACCCTGGGGAAATACTGTGCCCACAGGAGTCTCTTTACCCAACCTCACTAGGCAGTTGTGATTTTGTACCAGCCCAGGTGTTAAGTCCCTGCTATTTCTCCCCTTTGGCCTGTCTGTCCCTCCCTCTGCCCTCCCACAGTAAGTGCTTTCAGGCCACACAATGAGTGGAAGGAGGGGAAACACTTCTATTGAGGAAGGCGTTTTGTTGTTTCATCCCCAAGGGGGGCTGGGGTAGGGGAGGAGAGGGCCCCACAAAATTTCTAATAAGCAGTCTCTGTCCTCAAAGCTAAAATGATTTTCTTTAATTGCTTGGTGGGAACAGTTTATTGTGGGGGTCTCTGCCCTCCCCTCCAAGCCTAATTGACTTACTGAAGTTTAACAGGGGCTTTCACCTGGAGAGATCGCAATTATTCCCCCCATCCCACATTCGTACCTGGGCTTTCCCCACAGGGGGCCTTTGTTCCTCCTAAATACAGCAGTGACACAAAATGTCCTCAGCAGCAGGGGAACGCAGGGAAGTGGTAATTTTCAGCCCAATGCAATTAGTTGAGGGCTTTTCAGCCTTAGCAGTGAATGGTGGGGAGACTGCGGCATGTGGGAACGGTGAGCTGGGGCTGCTCTGTGCAGGCCAAACAAAAGAGGGCTCTGAATTGCAAGGGTGAGCCAGGCCAGGGCTTGGATAAGGCAGCCAGGGTGGGGCCTGATGAAGGAAGGAAGGTGCTGCCATCCACTACCTCCATGGTCATCCACCCAATATGTCTTCAGGCACTGCCAGTGCCCCAAAAGCTTTCTGGGAGGTGAAGGCACTCAAGCCAGTTGACTTGTACTTGGCACCACAGCCCTACATTATGAAGCAAAGAACAGGGAAAGGATGGCGATGAAGCTCAAGCGGGCTGGGAAGAGGGAGGTGGCTATGTGACGAGTGACCATAGTGCTGTTTCTGCTTAGTTTGCCCAGAGTTAGTTTCTGAATCTCTTCAGAAAGAGATTCTCCTGGCAGTGAAAAGCTAGGGAGACTCAGAAAACCCTTATGACCCTGAAACTTACCCCTGCCACCCCAGCAATCCCACCACTCAGCACTATGCAAGGGCAAACTGAGCCCTCTACTGAATGGTGGCATCAAGGCTAGGGAGGTGCAGGGTGAGAGAAGCATGAGGTTTATCTGGGGTCAGAGCCACAGCATGCAAAGGTTGGAATGCAGGTTCCAGAAGGGGAAGCTACCACAGAGCCAGCAGCAAGCAGGCTACTGTCCCCTCACCACTAGCCTAGCAAGCCTGAGCCTCAGAAACAGGAGAGAGCAGCAGTTCTCCTTGAGAAAATATAACAATGCATGACAAAAATAGAAGTGGTGGTTAACAAGCGAGTTGTACACAGGTGAGAGAGAGAATGAGGACTTGAGCTAAAGGCCAGGTGAAGAGGCCCAGAGCACTGGGCAGAGTAGGTCCAAAGCCAGCCGGCCTGGGCACCGGCAAAGGTCAGAGCTGGACACAGCAGCTGGCCCTCAGTGCCCACTTGGTGGCTCCCAGGCTGCCTAACCTTGGGCAAGTCCATAACCTCCTGGGGCCTCATATTTTTGTCTATAAAATGAAAACCAGTTATATTAGAACAATATTTTTCAATTTTTTTTTTTTTTTTTTTGGTACTGGGGATTGAACTCAGGGGTACTCGACCACTGAGCCACATCCCCAGCCCTATTTTGTGTTTTATTTAGAGACAGGGTCTCGCTGAGTTGCTTAGCGCCTCGCCGTTGCTGAGGCTGGCTTTGAACTTGCGATTCTCCTGTCTCAGCTTCCCTAAGTGCTGGGATTACATATTTTTCAATTTTTTAAAAAACAACAGAATACTTTTGTGAGCTAACATCTACACTAAATTTTATAAGGCTAAGCAGAGGTTGCAGACAAGTAAGCCAAGCCTCAACCCAGTCACCTCCAACTCTTCCCTCTTTCCAGGTAGACAAGCCCTACCTGGAAACCCCAAAACCAGATACACTCTAAGACTACTAATAACACGATTACATAACAGCATCCAGGACTGGTAGAAAAGACAAACACATGGCACAGGCCACTGCTACACACCCCTGCCTCCCAGACTGCCTTCTGTCACACCAACAGAAATAGGATCAGGTCCCATTTGCCATCAAAACCTCAGCATACTCCATGGAGTCTCTAAGAGTCCAGATGAACTCTTAGCTATGGCTGTGGGCAGTTGGAGCAGTTTGGTACATGTAAGTAGTAACCAGATCACTTTTCACCTGTTTATCCAACATAAAAAAGACCTAGCCATGAAAACTACTGTAGTATGATCTAGCACCCCTATCCTGCTCCTTCCGTGGCCTGGGCTGGCTGCTAAGAACTACAGTTTGACCCTCATCCCACCTCAAGCCCTGACAAATGTATTCTCTATAAAAGTATCTACAGAGGAAAGAGTGGCTAATCCCAACACCCATAGTTCAGAGAGGTGAAATGAGATCTTACCCTCACACTCCAGCTATTCATGGAGCAGCCTCCTCCTTTCCAACAGTCTAGTCCAACAACCTAAAGAAGACAAGTAGGTCAGCAGGCCTATGGAGATTCATGAAACTGGTTGCTGGGAACAACTGGCTGGGTCCCCCATTACATGTGGCCTGGATTCTGCCTTCCATTCTTCTTGGCAGCCCTGCATCAACATATATCCTGCCTATAAAGGACATCTTCTTCTCCTTAGCCACACTCAGGCTGCCTGCAGGACAGACAGAAGATCCTGTTCTGGCATGGCCCACTCCTCTCACAGCACAATGCCTTGCCAGGGCAATTCCTGAGCTGGAGGTGGGCAAAGACAGGGTTTCATTCCTTCAGTAAGTACCTGAGTGCTCTCCAAGCCATCCCTGTGCTAGATGCTCAGGTTTTCAAGAAAAACAAAATCCACATAGGCTCACCTGTAAGCAGCTTTAGGTCTAGCCAGAAAATCAAGTCTTAAATTCATTAAAAAAAAAAAAAAAGAGAGAGAGAGAATCAATTCAAGACAATCAACGAGTCCTGATCCTGAATGAGAGAGTTTAGCATGGGACAGGGAAGCAGACAGCACAGCACAACAGCTAAAAAGCATGAACTCTGGAGTTAGATGCCAAGGCTCAAACTCTGGGAACATCAGAGATGCAACTGGGGACATGTTAACTAACTTCTCTCAGGCCTCAGTTTTCTTCCTTCTAAACTGAGAATGATGACAGTACCTATCTGAGACATAAAGTATTTGGCATAGTTCTTGGAATTTAGTTGGCACTCCATAATTGTTGGTCAATCTCATTATTATCATTATCACTGACTAGGCAATAGAGTGTCACTTCAGATTCTTAATCAAGGAAGTGGCCTAGTAATGGGAACCTATATTGTTTCTTTATTGAAGCACCAGCAACTGCAGTTAAGAAGTGAGACCACTTCAGAAAGACACCATCAATGCTGATGACAGACAGGACCAATTTTACCTGGTGAGGGACTCAGGAGATCCTGAGCCAAGAAGGGGCCTTAAGGGGCACACACACCATACCACCAGCCTGCTGGCAGGAATGCAGGGCCCTGTGCCAGAAGGCCCAGCTAGGCAGGAGGCTAGGAGGCACAGGTGGTTCTCAGAGGAGATCCCTGGGCTCCAGAAAGCATTTCCACAACAGGCGCAACAAAGCTGGGGCTTGTTGCTGGTCAAGGAGCCTTTGCTTGCTTGGGCTGTGGCCCAGACTGTGAGGCAGCCGGGATGGGGCAGGCCAGGGGATGCAGAGGTGGGAGGGGCAGTGGCCAGACCTTTTGGCACCAGCCTCCTCCTTCCCTGGGTTTCTCACTTTGTTCAACACGAAACCTAAAGGAGGCTAGGGAGCACTTTTCACTCTCCAGCAAATAAAGCCTCAGGGAGAGGGATACATGAAAGGTTTGGGGAATTTTAATATTTGGTTTTGGGGTATTTCATTGGTTTGAAAAAAGAATAGAAGGAAGTTGTTTTTGCAATCCAATTCATTTCAAACCCAGGACACAAAAACCCAAGCACCTAGTACCTACTTCCCTTTGGGGAGAGTTAAAGTCCCAAGGGGCCCAGAAAGAAGTTTTCTATCACCTGGCAGGGGCAGAGGTGGCTCAAGCATGGCTTCACTCTGCCCCACCACAAAACTCTAGGCTCTCAAGCTCCCCAAGACCAAACACACAGCATTGCTGGACATGGACATGCAGGGCTTTCCAAATGGAGGCTCCACATGCAGGACTGCCAGACCTGCATTCCAGTGGTTCCCTTTACTAGGCCACTTCCTTTAACTTATCAATTCGCCTCTTATTCCTGCCTCTGTCAGCTCCTCTCCACTAGGCCCCAGAGTGCTGATGTCATGCCCTCTTTGGGTGACTATCCTTTAGAGAAGATGAGGGAAAGACCATCCTCACTGGATCTCTGAAGGAGAGGCTCTCACATGGCCAGGTCAGGAGCTGCTGGGCCCGGGATTCAGTCAGTTCTAGTTTAGCTCAACCCACACACCACACCATCACTGGCCTTAGAATAAATTTTTTTCTGGTGGCATATTTTTTTCTTTATTTCTGAAGTCACAAACCATAAAACTATGGAGTTTTCTCTTGGGAAAAATAGCAGGACACCAAAAAGATCATTTAATTAGAGGCTTTCTCTTTCCTACTATGCCACTTGGGAGAGACACCCACTTTTCAGAAGAATGAAATGACAAATTTGCAAACATGCTGGTAGTATGGGTTCCTGACATACTGGCCCCATGGCTCACTTCAGTTTAAGCTTGGTAGGAGGCACCAGAGATGAAGGAACTGTCAGCCAGCCTGACACACTTATGGGTGCATGGGCTAAGAGACAAGTGACAGATGTACACAGAGGTGAAAGAAGGTATAGGACTTGCACCTGCAAATTCAGTAGCAGTGCTGGTGCCCATCATTCAGCTAACTTTCATGGCTGCTATCTACTTCTTCTGATCACCTCTTCTCCACTTTGGGAAAGTAGAAAAAGCACAGGGGACACCTTTTCCTCTCTGTGGGAGGAAGGGGAAAGAGAGAAGAAGGAGACAGAAGTGAGCTGCCTCCTGCATTGAGCTCTTAAACTCCAGGTTCAGCCAGTCACCAGGAAGGAAGGACTAGGCCTGTCTACTGAAGGAAAGGACTAGGGCTCCATGAGGAGTGAGGTCTACCACCCAGAGGCAGACGCCCTATGTACTTAAAGTCCTGATGCCTCAGGGAGGCTGAACCAAGTATAAGCTTGTAGTAAAAGCAAAGGATAGCTTGGGTGGAGAAAAGCAAAAACTTGGGGCCTTTGATGAAGTTGCAATAAGTACTAATATGAAATGACTTGAGAGTTTGTACTCTGCTCATGTGTACACTCAAGACAATACCTCTTCTTGGCTTTCCTAAGAATACTGGATACCTGATAATCTGATTGATTAGACAGAACCTTAACTAAGCAAGCACCACGAACCTCTTTGAGCAAGCACACGGGATCAAAGTTTTCCGGGAGACTGATTGTACTTTGAACATGATTCTTGTAGTGATGGCAGCAGCAGGAAACTAAGTCAGCACTGTAAAGCCAAGTTCATTATCTAAGTCAGACAATCCACCATGGACTGTCCAGCCTGCCCCTACCTGGATCAAAGTTAATGTATACCAAGCAGACCCAGGGTAAGGCTACTCCAGCCCATTCCACCTTGACCCACACACAGAAGGTCCTGTGGATGCTGGGAAATGACAGCTTTGTCAGACCTTTGCATTCCATCAGCTCTCTACCATTCTGTCTTGTTAATACATAAACTAGAAGAGTCAAATAAATGCTGGGAATGCAGCTCAGTGATAGAGTGCTTGCCTAGCATATGAAAGGCCCTGGATGATGATGATGATGATGATGATGATAAAGAAGAAGAAGAAAAAGTAGTAGTAGTGATAGCAGTAATAATAGTACTGGTAATAATTGTAGTAGTAGTAGTCATTGTCATCAAAGCTGGGCTTGGTAGCTCATGCCTATAATCCTGCAACTTGGAAGGCTGAGGCAGGAGGATTGCAAGTTTGAGGCCAACCAGCAAGAATCTCAGCAACCTAGTGAGACCCTGTCTCAAAATAAAAAATAAAAAGGGCTGGGGATGTAGCTCAGTGGCAAAGTCAAATATCAGGTCTTACAGAAAGTCAGGTTTTTTAATGAACATTGTTCCTGTTGTTCCAGATTCCTTGATCTTGGTTTCAGAAATGTGGTTCCCACCCCACCAGAGCTTTTCTCACCCCCTTTTTGTTGTCAAAGAATAAGGACTCAATTTCTTCCCACAAGTCCTTCTGTCCCTTTCTTCTATCTTGCTTCAAACTCTGCTTTAAACCCTGGTTGCTCTGCAAAGTTACCAAGAGCAATTCTTGCTTCTTCCTCCACCCTAAATACAATTATACTTTAAAAAGAAAAGGAAAAGAAAAGAAAAAAAAAACCCAGCCCAGGGAATCCCCAAAGAGGCCCGCTGCACTCTTCCTCTTATAATGAAGCTTAATAATGAAATGCCCTGCGCTCCAATTAGTAAGAAATGCTCGTTTTCTCCAGCTGAACACCCCCCATAGATATATCTAATTTGTTTCTATGCTTGCATCTCTTCTCCATCAAGTTAGCATCTAGAAGTTGTAATGTGGCAGTGCTCTCCCAGTCAGGCACTGGCAGGACAGCCTGGGGGGATTAACAGTGCTTTGTCCAAACTGAGTTCCAGGCTGACCATCCCTGACACTGCCAACCCATTATCACAGCCATACACAAGCTGTCTCTCTCAGGCTTTCTGCAAAATGGAAAAGAAAGGAAGGGAAGAACAGCACTTGGAAAAATTAAAGTAAAACAACAGCAAAAAGTGAAAACGGAGGGGTTGGGTATTACTAGGAATGCCTACTTCTTAATGAAAGAAACTCCAAATCTCCAAATCCAAAGGATCAGGGATCCTTCTTCTTGGTCCGCCCCTTTAGGACTCAGGTCCCTCAAAGGCCTTCAGACACCAGCTTTGTTTTCCTTGTTGGACCTGGAAGCATAACTGGCACTAATGCCTGAGATAGTCTGAAGGGTGCCAACAGCAGCACAGAGGAGTCACTGTGCTCGGTGAACCCTGGCAGATGCCTCCCCAGGGCCACCTCATCTCTGCCTTCTGATCCACATGGAAAGTGAAGACACAGCCTTGTTCTAAAAACCTGCTCCTCAGAGGAAGGTCCCCACACCCAGGGCCATGACAGATATTACAAATATGGCCTGGGTATGGCTCAGGGAGTAGGCCTCATCACTGATATCCAGTGCCTAGGAAGTTTTGCTATCCCCCAAAGCAGAGCAGGCCACATCTGGGCTGAAGCTCTCCAGTGTCCCCCCATCAAGTCACCCATCTGCATCTTCTCTCCCCAGCAAGCCTTGGGGCTCACAGTACAAACCCTGTCCCCCAGCTCCTGGCACCCAGTTTTCCTCATTGGAGAAAATGCCTCCTGCTCAGCCCATAGTTACCAGGGATGCTGCCTTCCATGCCGGAGGTGAGCATGTGTGATTTCCCAAAGCTCCCCTGCCACCCTGCCTCTTTCCTACCCGGCCTATTGGCTCCTGCCCTTACAACTGCTGCGGTCTCCACAGCTGACTCACATGCTCTCCCAGTACCCCTGCTGCCTGCCCCGCCTATCCGAACCCCTGCAAACAAGGCCCTGCCTTGCTCCCGGAGGCTCACAATCTGTGCTCCTGCCAGACTCAGACACAAGATTTACCTCACTTCAAGCTGGCAGCCTACAGGGTAGAACTAACCACCCCCCTCAAGGGGTGGTGGGGTGCCAAGCAAGAGTGTGCTGGAGCATCCCAAGGTGCTCTTGTTTTCTAGGCACCCCACAGTGGTCTGTGACAGACGCATGGATGGGGGAATCCTTTGCCAGCCAGAGTTGGCATCTCACCCTACCTCTCAAATCTGCCACTAGCCTCCAGGGCTGAAGACCCTCCAAGAAGAAAAGGCCCTGCTAGACAAAGACCTGAGGCCCCCGCAGCCTGGCCTCCCAGACCAACACAGGCCCGCATTAAAATCAACACTCCGTGAACACACAAAACTGACAGGGCAGAGGGGGAGCACACATCAGATACAAAGATCGAGCTCTAGGGAGACGCGGCCTGTTGGTCTCCCATGTTAGCTCCAAGTGACTAAGCGCAGGGTGGGAAATAACGCCACTGTGGCAGCGACAGCTCCCGCCTGGGCTTCGGGTTCCGCAGCTTTTCACGGAAGATGCCTCTACGCAGAAAAAAAAATGCAAGCATTGTGTGGGGACCATTAATGCATGCGCCTCTGCACATTCCTTAGAGAAGCAGGAGCACACCAATCCTTGAGCCCCTGCTCTGGCCCCCAATGATTGCACAGGCCTGAAACACACTGCACATGCCACCTGGTCCTTCCCCGCAGGCCCCCAGCTCTGTGAGCGGTGGGAAGGGGCCCGCCAAACACCCTGGCTTCATTGTGCCCCAGAAAGAGGGGACTAATTACTCGCCTACACTCTGGAGCGCCCAGGGAGAAAACAGAGGCCAGTGGGGTGGAGAGGGTGGGAAATTGGGGGGGGGTGAAAGAAGGGAGAGAGAAAGCCACAGGATACATTTCAAAGTTTCTCTAGCAATTTGGAGGTGGGGCAAGAAAGCCCGGTCCTGATGTGAAATCATACAGAGGTCAGGGCTGGGTCTCCCACCCTTGTGAGAAAGTGGTGAATCGGGACGGTTTATCAAACGATCATTTTTTTTCTTTTGAAACCAGGAGGCAGCAGCTTGGACAATTCTGCAGATGTGCTTGATGAGTTAGGGACAAAAATGGCCCTTCTCTGCCCCCCGCCTTCCCTCCCTCTATAAGGGCTCCCATCGGGGGTTGCTTCTCCCTCCACTGCCTCCCAGGCCCTCCCCTCCCTTCTTCAGTGGTCAGCTGAGACCCCCACCCACTGCTTGCTTTTGTACTCTTGGCCTTTGGACATACTGACAGGGGCCTTTATGAGACCCCAATCAAGACCCCCATGTCACAGGTACCTAGTAGAGACACCAGACCTTTTCAAACAAGGGACAACAAGGAAAATCGGCTGGCCCATTGTCTCTCCTCAGTGCTAAGTAAGATGAAAGCGGCCCGCAGTCCCCTCCCCACAGCCCGCCTGCCAATCACCTCTAGTTATTAAGGTCACAATGTGTAAATTCTTTTGACCTGCACCTAATCAAAGATTCACCGGCCCTTTCAAATCCGAATGGGGAGGAGGGGAGAGATTCCCTCCCATAAACCCAGCAAACTCTCCCTCAATAAAATTTCTCTCTCTGATTTCTTCTTTGCTTCCCATCTCCACCCCCTCGCTTCTCCTCACTCCGCCCTCCTCACCACTAGCTTCAAACACAAATGACAAGCCCTGTGGAAGTACCAGCCAAAAGAATCCAAGGAGGATTGGAAAGTTTTCATTCAAATCTCTTTAAAGAAAAGGTTTTCATACAGGAATAGTTGCTCAAGCAAGCCCAGAACCTGGGCAGCCCATGACTCCAATGCCAAATACCTTCAGTGGCAACATGGTTGGTGCTTGTTTCCTTGCTCCTAAACCAGCTCCTCTTGCTTACCCTAGATATCAGAATCCCTGGGGGAAACAACCAGGGAATTGAACCCCCTCACTGTGTCACTGAGCATCAAAACCTCTTCTGAGACTGACTGAGTGGCTTTGTGGGATAAGGAGAAAAACTACCAAGCCCAAAATAGACAACTCTGGAGAAAAAAATAAATAAATATCCACAAGGAAGAACAACAAAGAGCAAAAGAGCCAGAGGGGAGGACTTGAGAGCAAACTTATTACAGTTTGAAAACAAAATGCTGAAATCATGCAAGGAAAACTAAATACTTGCAAATCTCTGTGCATCAATATGTAGACTCTGCATTTTTACCCATCTATGACACCTATTAATCAGAATAGGGAGTAGGCATAGCAAGCAAGGTAGTAGTCAACTGATTAATGTAAATTGCCCAGAAAATCTTCATTTGCCCACCATCTCCTCTGGCCTGGTGCTCTACTCTTCCCTAGTTCTCCTTGTGCTCTCTAATTGTCCCTCTTGCCTCTTTGAAATTTCTCATCCTGCTTTCTTTCTTTCACTCTGCATTTTCCTTTAGTGCTGATCCTCATGTTATTTCTCCTTTTTTTTAAAAATATTTTTTTAGTTGTAGATCGACACAGTATCTTTATTTATTTATTTTTATGTGGTGCTGAGGATCGAACCCAGTGCCTCACACATGGGAGGCAAGCGCTCTACCACTGAGTCACAAACTCAGCCCCTTATTTCTATTTTTGTCTCCATGTGAAGGAGGCCTTCTGCATCTTGGCTTGGTATTTGAGCCCCAAGACACCATTCCCAGCTATCTTTGTCACTGCCACCTGACTGTCCCATAAAATAAAAATGGGTCTGTTCAAACCAGCACCCAGTCTGTCACCAGGCTCACTAAGGTCTCCTCCTAGTTTCTTCCTTTCCCTATACACACTCAGGATAGCCTATTGATAGTTCCCACTGTTCCTAGGATCCAGTCCCTTACTGCTGGTAAAGTGCACCACTGAAAAATGTCCAGCCTTGGTCTTTCCCCTCTGAAGAATCCTGTACACTATGCCACATTAATCATTAAACTACTTCAATCTGGTCAGAAGCCATCCATGGTTCCCTATATTCCTCAGGATAGAGTCAAACTTGACTCTTCAAAACCTTCCAAAACTGGGCCCCAAACTTTCCCTCTAGCAAGCCAAACTTGTCCACCCTGAGCCCCAAACCTACCTTGAGCTTCCTCATCCCTTTTTATGTTTTTTTCTCATGCCAGTTCCTTTGCCTGAAGTTACCTTCTGCAGTATAAATGAGATATTGTACAAGATTCACTTCAAACTCTGTGTCACCCATGAAGCACCCCCTGATTTAACAAAGCTACTGCTTTCCTCTGATTTCCTGCAGATAAATAACCCCAACAGCAATGGCAATCATACTACATATACACTAGAATACGTTGCTGTTGAGTGCATATACCCAACTACACTACAAGCTCCTGAATAATGAAAACTACTTCATGGGCTTCCTGCTCCCCATCTGACTATGCACAACAGCATTTAATACATCTATACGACAAGCACTCAGACAGATGAGTTACAGAGAAAAATGGTTCTGAATTTATACCATCTGATTTTTAAAATTTCAGCATTTTTGCTTATTTTTTTCCCCAAAAAGGACTCCAAGCAAAAAATTATGTTTAATGGTGTGTAAACAAAAGTAAAGGAGGGTCTTTTGGAATGACAAGAATTTTCTAAAACTGAATTATGGTGATGACTGTACAACTCTGTAAATTTGCTAAAAATCAGAAAATTCTACACTTAAATTATACATTTAAATGGCTCAATTTCAGAAGTCCTTCCATAATTGCCTGGATATTGAAATATATGTTCTTTCTAATTATGAAACAGGCTGATTATAAAAAATTAAATATGAAAAAGTAAATAGAAACTAAATGTCAACAGAAATCTACCACTTAAGAAATATCCCTGAGGTGATATTTAAATTAACTATCATACTATTTTGTGATCTTCTTTCATTCCACAATCTGTTATGACATCTTTTAGGGTCAATAAATATACATCTATATCATCCTTTTAAAGGTTACATAGTATTCTATTGAGTGAATGTAGGGTAAACATTTAATGAGGCTCACTAATGGATATTGGTGTGTTCCTGATGTAAGTCTTTACACATATATCTTATATACTTGTCTGGTTAATGCCTTAGGTTAAATTCCTAGAAGTGGAATTTATGTGTCAGAAGTTTTTCACATTCCTATTTTGATACACTCTGCCAATTTAATATAATTTTAAAACTCTGACTTTTCTCTCCTTATTCTTGGGCTTGTCCTTACCAGCCTGCAAAGAAGGATTTTCCTGGCCATAGATTTCTAACAAGTAGAAGATTGTTTTGAATAATTTACGGATTTTTTTCTAATAATTTTTAAAAAATTCTCAATCCCAGCTTACCCTGGGCACTAGTAAGTGTCAAACCAGCAGAGAAAAAACAAACATCAGACACATTAACCCACATTTCCTCTCCTTGTCAAATGCAACAAGTCTCATCTTCCTGCCCAGCTGATCCTCCTCTTGGGTCAGTTACTACAGGGCCCCTTCTAATCACTCAGTTGTCTCTTTCTTCCTTCAGATACTAAAGGAAAGAGATGCAGACTGGGCCAGGATGGCTAATGCTATAGCTGCAACAAGGCAGAAAATAGCAGGAGAAAGAGAAGTACTCTGCAAGAATAGAGTCCTCAGAAGAAGAGGCAGGGCCATGTGCTTTGTGCTTGCAACTCTCCGTGGCCCTAGATGTCATGGTACAGAAAGCCTAGGGTAAGAAGTCTGTGCCAGTGATGGCAATTAAATCTAGGCAGAGGGCTGGGGCTGTGGCTCAGTGGTAGAGCGCTTGCCTTGCATGCATGAGGCACTGGGTTCGATCCTCAGCACCACATAAAAATAAATAAATAAAGATACTGTGTCCATCTACAACTAAAAAAATTTTTTTTAAATAAATAAATAAATCTAGTCAGAAACCTATTGGCCAGGCATCATGAGCCTGACCTGGGACAAGTCTCAAGCTAATTTCTCTTTCAAAATCCTTAATGGAGCTGGGCCCATAGCTCAGTGGTAGGTGCTTACCTCCCATGCATGAGGCTCTGGGTTCAATACCCAGCAGTGCAGGGAAAAAAGGAAAAAAAAATCCTTAATTCATGACAAAGGGAGAGAGGGACACTGTGGTGGCCACAGGCAGAAAGTGGCACATGTCACCTTATCCCTCACATCTCAGCCAATGCATGCCATGTATACAATGAAGCCTCAAACAAAGGAGGAAAAGAGGACCCCATAGTTAAGCAGTGGTCTCTACTAATGGAGCACATTTATACTTGGAAAGTTCACCCTCCACAAAGCCTTCAGTTCCCTCCTCATGTCTCCCTGTCTAGCTCAGCAGCTAGAAAGAAGCCAGCCTGGAGTTTCTCACCTGATCTCTTACTATGCCAGCACAAGGCCAGTGGAGGCCACCCCTGACATCCTCACCTTCAGCATAGCCAAAGCATCCAGAGACAACGAAGACATAAGCATATCCAGAAAAAAAAGCAAAAAGTCTTTTTTTTTTTTTTTTTGATGAAGAATGCACAGGGATGAAGAAGCACAGGGAATCAAGAGAGGAAAAGGGCCTAGGAGCTTCCCGGTCTCCTTATTAAGCATACCCACTGGTATTGCAAGGACCAGAGAAGATCTCTGGCTTTAACACCTTCTCAAAGCAGGCAAGCTCCTGCCTTTGAGATATATGCTCTTCAGCCTGCATGTGGGAGCTCTAATCCCCAGCATCAATGTACATATTTTCTAAAGCACACTGACTCTAGATGGGGCTGCTGTGAAGATCAAAATACCACACCGTGGCCACCATACACATTGTCCAAAAAGTTGGATTATGACTTTGCTGCAGGAAGGAGCAGAGGAGAAGACAGCAGGACAAGCTGAGCAGGTCCAGAGACAGGCATGAACATGAGCACATGGAAAACATGAGGGAAAATCATAGCAAATTTTAAATTACTTTACTCTGCTAAAAGATTTTCTCTCATTACTTCAAATTTTCTCCTGCAAATTAAGGCACTGCTGATACTCTTCAATGTTAGCACATCACAAGTGGCATCCCACTTATCCCCTCTACTCTTTTTGGTGCCCATTCATGTTTTTAATTTGCACTGCAAACCATGATAAAGGAAAGCTTCTGCAAAAAGCAATTTCTTGGGCCAGCAGCTCCTGGACTAATATTCCCTTTGCAATTAGCATGGCTTCTACTTTCATGTACTCACCTCCCTCCTCCCTCTGCTCCTCCCCCCCTTGTCAGCACCTCACATAGGCCTGAGTCAAACCTCTTTGATAGAGTGCCACAGTCCAGATCACACACTGTCCCCTATGAAAATGTCCTGCCCAGTAAGTGAATCAAGGAAAAGCTTAGGAAAGTGTCAAGGATCTTGGGTAATCAGCCTACTAGGTTACCCCAGAGGCACAGGAGTTGCATCTTCAGCAACAGGCACCTCACACAAGACAGGAAAGAAAACCCCTACTCTCCAAAGCTCATAATATGAAACTTCCAGAGAATCCTGTTCAAGAAATTGCTATACCTGCCTGGCACAGTAGCACTCGCCTGTAATCCCAGTGACTCAGGAAGCCGAGGAAGGAGGACCAAAAGTTCAAAGCTGTCGGGCACAGTGGCTCACACCTGTAATCCCAGCACTTTGGGAGGCTGAGACAGGAGAATCGTGAGTTCAAAGCCAGCCTCAGCAGTGGCGAGGCACTAAACAACTCAGCGAGACCCTGTCTCTACATAAAACACAAAATAGGGCCGGGGATGTGGCTCAGTGGTTGAGTGCACCTGAGTTCAATCCCCAGTACCAAAAAAAGAAAAAGTTCAAAGCCAGCAATTTAGCAAGACCCTAAGCAACTTAGCAAGACGCTGTCTCAAGATAAAAAATAAAAAGGGATGGGATGTAGTTTGGTGGTAAAATGTCTCTGGATTAAATCCAAAGAAAGGAAGAAAGGAAAGAAGAAAGAGAAACTGCTATAGAAGCACAGGGATTAGCAGACATCTAGCCCACAGAGACAGAGATCTTGTAGTATGGGTCTGAAGGAAGAGCCCAATACATTCATTGGTTTGCTGATACATAAATGAATTCTTTGTCATCTTGCATAGAAATTCTAATTGGCACAGCAAAATTCAGAATCAACACAAAATTCTGTGATTCACAGCATCTTTACAGCCAGTTTCCCATATCAATGGTGCCAGCATATTCCACTGCTGGTGGCACACAGAGATATCCTTCTCTTTCTTGATGGTATAAAAAAAATATTCCAACTCTTGTGTCCTAAGTCCCAGCTGCCAAAGGGAACTATATAATAATGAAACTCACTGAGGCTCACTAACATGGGAACACTGTCATAGGTGGCAGAATTTCTATTCTTGGGCCTCGAACCCATGGCTAAATAGAATCACATGTTCCTGTCCTGAACTCAGAATAGGAAGAAATACAACTGGCACCATAGACTGTCACCTGGAAATCCCGGGGACCTGGACACTAAAAAACAAAAAGCAGTGTGTTGGGGGGGGACTGTTTTGACTAATCTGAGTGTTACCGCTAACAGGTGGGGAAATCTTCTCAAACGTGTTAGTATTATCACGACAAGGCCACTGGAACGGATCAGTGCCATAAGTCAGACGGGGCTAGAAGCTTCCGCTTCACCATCAGGTTCCTCTTTAGCCTTGACAGATCAAACTCCAAGCCGAAGCAGGCTACAGAGATCAGTTCAGTCTCCGAGCCAAAGGTCTTCACAGTGAGGGACCAAAGCTGCCCTGGCGGGGCCTCTGCCGGCTGTGTCCCAGATTAATCACCACCAGGCGGGGCCTGCACACCAGCCTGCAATCTGAGCCCAAGTGGCACCTGCAGAGGGGTTGCCCCAGCACTTCCCTCACTCCCCTTGGGCAGGACCCCAAGGCATGAGGGTATCCACCTGCTGATGAGGTTACCTGGGACAGGAGGGCAAGATACTCAGCCACCTTCAACCCAGCAGATAAGTCATGGATGGTTTGAGTAACTTAGTGAAGCAAAGAGGAAATACGCAGTGACTAGGCAGTGAAGTCAAGGCCCCAGGAGAAAGTTCTCAGCCTCTGAATGGAAAGAGAAAGTTCCCATTGCTCATGTCATCACTGAAAAGAAGAAAGGCAGCTACAGACCAGCAGTGGGTGAATGAAGGCTCAGGAGGGTGTGGACTCAGGAGCTTCCTCCTGTGTAAGGCCCACATTCTCATCAACTGATCAACAGAATGCTGATGGGAAGGAGAGAGCACAGAGCCAGCACGACTCTTCAGTACATCCCCAAATACTGCCAGATATTTCATGTGAAAGCAAGCATGGAAACAAATTCACTCCTTGAAGGTACAGGGGAGACTGCTCTGAATGCTAAGATCTGGAAGGTTTCCTTGAATGATTTACTGCGTCAGTAAGCTGTTTCCAGCATAGGTACTGGTGGGAGCTAGTGAGTAAGTGAGGTGTGTATGCACACATCTATCTATCTAAGAATGCATTTTTTAGGACCAAAGAACCTTATTGTATTATAAATTCTTTGCAGATGGTAATCCCTTTTGCTATTCCCCAAGAGTAAGCATAGTAAGCGGAAGTATTTATGAGGCTAAAAAATAATAATAATCAAAAGAAAATTAAGCATGGAGCCCTATATCTTAGAACAATCAGACCCAGACCCTAACTTGCTATGAAGAGAAACTACTGGGATGGATGGACTGCACCTTCCCACCTGGCCATGGCCCAAGGGAAGTAAGGGTGGGAGGGTCCGAGTTGGATCAAAGTGTGTCCCTTGAAGGGCAGAGAAAAGCATAGGTCAGAGAAGAAGAGAAGGAGCCCTGCAAGCACCTTCATTTAAGGAGTAACACCCCCATCCTGACTGTCACAGCTTGTACCTCCAGAACTTCATCCCCAGAACTTCCTTTGAACCTCCGGCTACAACCCAGAGTTAGGACAGAGTAGTGGCTACAATTACACACTTGCTTGGGGAGGGGCGGGTAGGTGCTGCATGTGACAGGCCATGAAAGGTCCCTGCCTATAAAACAGCCTGGAAAACAAACCCTTAATTTAAATGTTAATGAAAGTGCTGTGGCGACATCAGAGGCTTCCCGGCTGCTTACAGGGCTGCTCAGAGAACAGCTACACCAGCCACAGAATTTATGGCTCCCCTTCACCCTCCCGCCTCTCTCTCTGCCTCATCACACACTGAAGTTTAAAGAGTTTGTTTTTTTTTTTTTAAAAAGGAAAAGAGAGAAAAAGGAAAAAAAAAACCCTAATTTTAACATTAAATTAACTCCATGCTTCCACCTTGGGATATGACTGCTAAATTATCTGTCAGCAGAATAGTGATCAAAGGTGGAAACAGGCACACAGCACATACAACCTAAGACAGTTAGCAGCAGCCAAGGCAGAAAAATCCACTTGTCTTCCCAATGAGACAAGTGAAGGGTAAGGAAACAGGGCTGTAGGCAGCAGGAGTAAGAGACTGATCCCCCCACAGCTATTTTTTAATTGACATATATTTGCACATATTTATGGGGTACAGTACAATAGTTTCATACCTGCATAGAATGGGTAGTAATCAAACCTGAGTAATTAGCATTTCTGTCTCCCCAAACATTTATCATTTCCATGTGTTAGAGACCCTTGGAATCTTCTTTTCTAGTTATTTTGAAATGTATCATAAATCACTGCAGACTATAGTCACCCTGCTGTGCAATAAAACACCAGAAAAAATTCCAACGGTGCAATTCTGTGTCCCTCCAGCTCTCGAGCCCCGATCTGAGAACTTTCCACACTATACTACCCACTTTCCTTGCCTGCCTCTCCCCTCAGACAGTACCATCTAGTTCATAGTGTTTCCCTGTGACTGTAGGGCTAACAACAATGCCTAAGCAGTATACAGAAAGAAAAAAAGATAAAGGAACAGAGAGGGAGGGAGGGAGGGAGGAATAGAGAAGGCAAGTAGAGAGACAAAAAGCGAGAATCAGAATTCCAACACTGACCTGAAGGATGGAAATGGCTACCTGCTATCAGGGCCAGAGTCTCAATGTATCAACTCTGTACTCATGATATCTGGCCCTCTTCTTCTGTTTCTATTTGTAGTGTTTTATTTAAGTTAGTGCGCTCTCTCTCTCTCTCTCTCTCTCTGTATATGTGTGTGTGTGATGAGTATTTATTATTGTGCATTTTTAAATTTGTGCATTTTTCTTTTTTTCTTTTTTAAATTTGTTCTTTTTAAAGATAGCTCTTGAAAAGTGAGCCATGCTGGCCAGGGAAGAAGCTGCTCCCACAAATGGGTTCCAGGCCAACCAGGACTGGGAGGGTGCTGGTCTCAGGCTAGCAGCCCAGCACATGAGCCTCTCTGTTCTCATCCCGCCCTGGATAATGGCTGAAATCTAGGGTCTCGAGGAACTGAAAACCACCCCTGTAGTGTTAGGGACTTGCTTCTGATGAATATGCTGCCTGGGAGGCTTGGGTTTCATAGGCAATGAGTGCTAGGGTGAAGGGCATTGACCTGAGACCTGGCACCCCATACTTAGGCCTTTCCAGGATTAACTCATTTCAGTCTGGACCAGTGGGCCATCTACCACTATCCAGAGCTTCCATCTTCCTTCAGGTGTCATGATGCCCCTTCCAGCCATGCCAGGGGCTGCTCCACGGTGTCTTTGTGCCTTTAACTCTCATCCAAGGACACCATATGTAGGGTGCTCCCTACTATGCTCTGCTGTGTGGTGAAGGGGGACAACAAGCCACTCCTTGCCTAGCTCTTTAGGTCTCCTTTCCACTTCAGGCCCCAGAGGAGGCTTCCTCTCTGTCCTAATCTTGGAGAGGGAGAACACAGGGATCTCTGAGATAGTCATGGTCCACATATGCCACTAGGAGGACCAGCTACAAGATAAAGGGCTAGAAAGTCACTCATCCATCTTTCTCCAGGTTATCAAGGCTAAAGATTCCTTTCACACAAACTGTCCATTGCTGCTCAGAAAAAGAAAAACTTAGAGATACAATCTTTATTTTTTATTCTTTTTTTCTCTAAAAGCACTGAGTGGGTAATGAAGGCTGGGGTGAGAGGATTGCTGCACCACTGGAAACAAGAGAATTCACACTGAAGCCTGGCTGCCTCTTTTTCCAGTCCTTTACACCTCACTGTCAGAGCACACTCCACATGCAATTACCTTTTAGTAAAGAAAGATGCATTTCAGCAGACTGGTGGGGAGCGTCTACCACACACAGCACACAGTAAACCCTGTCGCAGCTGGAACAAACAGCCTGCTCTCCCAGAATCCCCATCCCTACTGAACAGTGCACAGTGACTGCTTTCCTTCCAGACTCGCCCTCACCTCTGGGAGAAATGAAGCAAGAAGGGGCAGCTCCTTCATCAAAACCCCCCAGAGGCCACAACTCACTTTACAAATTTGAATCGGTACATTTCATGGAGACTTGGACTAATCCCCCCAAAAACAAACAGGCCACCACAGTGAGAAAAATTACACAAGATTATATTGTATATTTAACAACGCAGCTAAGTCAAGTTTCTACATCTATACCACACATATATTTCCCTGATGACAGAAGAAGGAGAGGAGGGATTAAAACCCAAGAATCCTGGGAAGCCTTCCTGACCACACTCACCAACACGACAGAGGCACCGTTCGCAGATGGGAAGAGGGCTCTTAGAGTGCCTTTTTTTCCTTGCAGGGCTATAGACATGGTGTCTGCAGAAGAAGGCAGAGGTGTGCACTCCTCTCCCTTCCCCTCCCAGATAATCAGGGCAGAGGGGTCTACAGATTCATTTCACCACAGGGGCCCTGTTACTGGACGTAGGGGTCTGAAGCTGAGGGTCTATGTGTGCATGCATTGCCAGAATGGTGCAATCATTCACAGCCACCTGAGTGGGTCCAGCCTCTCCTACACGCTGCCTTCTCTCACTACTTCCTAGCTCAGCTCTGTCCTTCAAGAAGAAAAGATGTTCCCACAGAGCCTTTCAAGGACCACAGCCACCACCCCAGAGGCTGGGGAGTAGGGCACAACAATGATCCAGAGGCCTGCCTTGTGGCTCCCCTCAGCACATAGGATAGGCAATAGGCTAGAGACGGCACAGACTGCAGCCTCTTCTGCCCCACCCTGCATATGTCTCTACAGTGATATTCCCTGGGCCTCAATTTACCCCTCTGTCCAAAAGATAATAACACCTCCCTCCCCCAATCAGAAATGGCCTAAGTTTAAGGCAGTTAGTCTAGTCTAGCAAGCATCATAATGATATATCCATCCTATTCTCGCCACTGATCCTAGGGTGGCTGCCACATAGCAAGTATTCAGAAAACATAGGGAGTGATGTGAAAAGGGAATGAGAAAGGAAGAGATGGGAAGTAGAAAGGAATGAAGTTAAGTCCTCAACAGTTCTGCACATCCTTGCTCTTGAGTATTTATTTACTCACTTAACTCCCTGGAAATAATTTTTAAATGACAAACATATTACACATTTTTAAAAATCTGCTTTTCTGGGGCTGGGGCTGTAGCTCAGTGGTAGAGCGCTTGCCTAGCATGCGTGAGGCACTGGGTTCGATCCTTAGCACCATGTATAAATAATAAATGAATAAAATAAAGATCCATCAACAACTAAAAAAATATTTTTTTAAAAAAATCTGCTTTTCTGTTTTACTCATAGAAAAGTCCTCAGAATTCAATGTGACTACAGGTGGCTGTACACCTGGGGCCAATTGGGCTGGACATATTCCTGCCCCACAACTACACTCAGATAGACCCTTCCACCCCAGGCACACCCTGCCATCACAATCATCCTTCTTTCACTCATCTAACAGCTTGGGGTGGGATTTCCTCTATGGGAAGAGGGTCTCATTTATAAGTCATGAATCTTGAAAATAGGATTAGTGTCAGAACAATAAGAGGGGTAACAGGTAGGCACAAGGGATACAGAGAAAAAGGTCTTTGCTTAGCTGGGCACAGTGGCGCAAGCCTGTAATCCCAGCACTAAGGGAGGCTGAGACAGGAGAATCACGAGTTCAAAGCCAGCCTCAGCAACGGCGAGGCGCTAAGCAACTCAGTGAGACCCCGTCTCTACATAAAACACAAAATAGGGCTGGGGATGTGGCTCAGTGGTCGAGTACCCCTGAGTTCAATCCCCAGTACCAAAAAAAAAAAAAAAAAAGGTCTTTGCTTGACACCTTCTTCAGAATCTACTGTTTTCTTTCTGTATTTTCTGCGTATCTAAACACAGCTCTGAACACATAAGAGGTATTAAATATCATCCCCACAACTGTTTACAAATCAAGAATTCAAGGTCACCAAAGAAAAAGACACTTGGACACAGGACAGAACACCTGCTTTCTCCTGGC
Source organism: Geosciurus inauris (assembly GCA_004024805.1). Lineage (NCBI taxonomy): Eukaryota > Metazoa > Chordata > Mammalia > Rodentia > Sciuridae > Geosciurus > Geosciurus inauris. Next base: position 80,518 of record PVHX01008070.1, read on the forward strand.
TGATAGCACCTCTTAAGCCAGAGGTTTGAGGTTCCATGTTTCCTACTACAAGTAACTGAGTAGACACATAAAAAGATAAATAGAAAAGCCCCTGCATCAAAGATAGGTAAAGTGAATAGGTCTGATGAAGTGTTTTAAATAAAGAAAGAAATTAATCACAGAAAGAGCTGAGCTAAATGTCTCCTAAATGCCAAGGTTCCTTGTAACTACACAAGGAAAAAATGCAGGGCTGAAAAATTGGCAGGTAAAGAGGGAGGACCTGCCCTTGAACAGCTGCTGCCCACATCCCCTCACATTCTCCATGAAGGGTCCAGGGTCACATCACATTAGTGATATGACAACCACAATCAACAGGAATGGTGGCAGAGAGGGGAACAGAAGGCAGTGGCTGAAGGCAAAGACACTCTAGGGAAAAAAGAAAAGAGAAGAGAGGTTCCCTACTAAGTCTCTTCTCAAGCAGTGTAACTCCCTGTGAGTCTGGAGAAGCCCAGGGAAGCCCACAGAACATATCTGAGAGCACCTGAAGTCACTAAGCAAATGTTACACCAGATAACAGCAGATTCTTTTCCTAGTTTTTTCAGATATTCATTCAGGTCATCTTCACAGTAATGTATCAAGGACCATAAAGAAAAATTATTCACAATTAATAGATGAGGAAGTGAAGGCTAGAAGGGAATGACTCACGTAGGCCACCCTGCAAGCAGGGGGCAAAGGAGAGCTCCCAGACTGCTCTAAACAACAGACCCTGAGGCTTAGAGTCAGTGCCGCTCAGGGTTGAGGAAATGGATGAGTTTGTTGAAAGGATCAAAGTCATGAACACAATAAAAAGAAATGAATCTAATAATAAAGTATAAAGATCCTAGCCCAGTATATTCTTTGGATAAGAGAAAAGGGGGCAGAAATAATACCAGCACAGACTCTGGTCATCTAGTGTAAAGACAGAACCCCAAATGCAAACTATTTTTCCCATCTATGGGAAAAACCATCTCAAAACCGTAGGTCAGAGCCAGGCACAGTGGTGTATGCCTGTAATCCCAGTGACTTGGGAGGCTGAGGCAGGAGGATCACAGGTTCAAACCCAGCCTCAGCAACTTAGTGAGGTCCTGAGCAAATGAGTAAGACCTTGTCTCTAATAAAATATAATAAAAGAGCTGGGTCGGGCGTGGTGGCTCACGCTTGAATCCCAGCACTTAGGGAGGCTGAGACAGGAGAATCGTGAGTTCAAAGCCAGCCTCAGCAATAGCGAGGCGCTAAGCAACTCAGTGAGACCCTGTCTCTACATAAAACACAAAATAGGGCTGGGGATGTGGCTCAGTGGTCGAGTACCTCTGAGTTCAATCCCTGGTACCAAAAAAATAAAAATAAAAATAAATAAATAAATAAAAGAGCTGGGGATGTAGCTCAGTGATTAAGTGCCCCTGGGTTCAATCTCTAGTACCAAAAACAAAAAACAAACAGAAAACACAAGCCCAGATCTTCACTAAGAATGAAGTGCAGCAAGGATTTAGTAGAGGGTCTGCACAGAGCAGATGACTAGGAACTGTCAGCTGTGAGGAATGACAGCAGTCATGCAGTAGTAGGAACATCAGAGAGCTAGGTCCTTCCCCAAAGCCAGTTTCCAAGTTATGCCCCAAAACCCAAACTCAGCTTATTGTGATCTCAAATGCTTCTTGAAATCTCTTTTATTGACACCATCTGCAATGGGTGTTGTGCTCTCTTCTGTTAGGAGGTAGCCTAACACATTCCAGAGGAGGTGGCTGAAGTAGAGGACTCCCGGTTTGAGGGAACAGGGGAGAGCCAGTTTGTGCTCTCTGGCCTCAATCCACATGTAGGAAACACAAGGACCTGAAGCACTTCCTCCACCACCAACTCACCCTGGTTTTCTGAAGCCAGCAGAAGTCCATAGGCAACTACTAGGCAAAGTCTCTAGCATACCCATCACCTCCCATACATTGTCCCACCTTCTTTTAGTCCTTATACATATCTAGCCCATTGAGGCCCACACCTGACTAATGGACTTTAAGAAGGGCAGTATGAGGAAGAAACTGAGGAGGAGACAAAGCTGGATGGCTCCATTTTCCACCTCTGCTCCCACACACTTAGCCTCTCCACTCCCCATAGTCTTCTTTCCTCTTTCCTAGGATTGCTGTAATGATTTGTTCTGAACAGCGACAGGTTTATAGGTTAGCCGACACCTCTGCTCTGTGGAATTTTAATTAACTTCTCCCATCGTCAATATGCTAAGGAATGGGGTCTCCATTTTCTGGGGTCAGCAATGTGTTTCAGGTCCTGCTATATCAGCCGTCAAATTGAAGAATTAATGACGTGGCTAATCGGCTCTAATTCTTAGGAAGAAAAAAGTTTGAAAGGGAGTTTTAGAAGGGAGCAGGAGGAGGGGTGCAAGCTCTATGGGGTGAGGAAAAAGAGGTTGAAAGGGGCTGAGGAAAAGGGGAGACTAACTTGCTTATAAAACAAGTGATTGACTGAACCCAGGGCTGGAAGGTGGCAGTTCTCCAGCTTCCCCAATTCCATTCAGATGTGGAGTAAGGGATGAAGATGGGGAAGACCTTAGGAACTACTGTGATTTAAAAGGTACAGGAGAGAGGCAGTGTACCCTGCTGGGGAGGACAGAGGCCCTGACTTGGTTCAAGAGAGCTGAGAAAGCAGAAGTCAAGCTGGGCATGGTGGTACACACCTGTAATCCCAGCAACTCAGGAGGCTAAGGCAAGAGTATTGCAAGTTTGAGGCCAGTTTTAGTAACTTTGTAAGGCCCTAATCAACTTAGCAAGACCTTATCTCAAAATAAAAAATGAGGGGCTGGGGCTATGGCTCAGCGGTTGAGAGCTTGCATCGCATATGTGAGGCACTGGGTTCGATCCTCAGCACCACATAAAAATAAATAAAGATATTGTGTTCATCTACAACTAAACAAAATATTTAAAAAAAAATAAATTAAAAAAAAATAAAAAATAAAAAATGAAAACAGGTTGGGGATTTAACTCAGTGGTAAAGTGCTCCTAGGTTCAATCCCCAGTACTGGCGAGGTGGCGCGGTGGGAGTGGGGGGGACCAGAGGTCAGGACACAGAGTTCATTTGTTTAAAGAGTAAGGTAAGATCAGATTAAAAATGTTGCATTTTGGCTACTTTGTCAATTACTGTTTCTCCACATCTTTGGGTGAGGGCCTAGTAGGATACAGGCCTCAAGCCTCTCCTGACAACTCAGTCCCATAAAGAATAAGCCAGAGGACACTTTCCTGAAGGAACAAAGCAGAAATGTGAGTCATGACAGCAGACTAGCTGCTGCTGTCACCTCCCAGGGATGCTGAGAGGCCTTTGCTTTGGAACAATCCTAGGCAGCATCTGGTATTTTTTTTCCTTAGTATTTCTGAGGTTAGGGGCTTAGGAAATTAGCTCCTGGAAGGTTATCTCAACCTCATGGATATATGAAAGGGCTTCAAGACCTCAAGTCTCTGGAGAATAAAAAAAATCTCTAAGAGAGTGGCTCAAAGCAACCTAAAATACATAGCTGGACGATTTTCTAGCTCATCTGACCTAGTAAAGCAAAAGCATGACAAAATTATATCCAAAAATGTCCCCTTACCTGAGCAAAGGGCTGATAGCAATGGACCAGACTCTGTCTTCAGTCTGGATGGTGTGTAAGCACTGCCCCAGTCGGCCTGAGGCCAAAGGCCATACCTGGAAACAGGAGAGGAGATGTTCTCATTGGCATTGCCTGGGATTAAAGGGGAGACAAGGTATAGCAGGTGGGGGTGACTATGCATAGGGTGGTGAGGAAATGGAGAATCCTTTCTGTCCTGTACACACAGAGTTCAGGGTATCAGCAGAGGGGCCTCTCCAGCCTCTGGCTTACCTACTACCCAGACAGACTCTATCTCCCAGTTCTAAACCATCTTCTTTTACTTCTGCCTAAGAACCTTCACACACCAGCCAATTTTATATGAGGGAATTAAGAAGTTCCACATTCCTCAGCTGAGATTTGACTAGAAAGGGGGTGGGAAGATGGGGCTTGCCTTTCTCAGCAATGCTCCCCCATGTTTGTGATATTACTTTCTCCTATCTCTCAAAAAAAAAATTTATTCTGGGCAAGTACGAGAGGAAGGAAGATCAAGATACAGTAAAGGGAGATGTGAATAGTTAGAAGAGTAAAAAGAGAATTGCAAGGGCAGGAGAGAATGGAAGAAGAGAGTCTTCAAAGCAAGAAGGTGGTATGTTGTTGTTTGTTCATAATGCTCAGGATACGATGTTATTCATGTCAGCGGGGAATTTAGCACCTAGTGTCACCAAAAGCAGCAGAAAAGCTTAGCTCTCTTAAGCTTCCATATCTCCTACAGGTTAAAAATATTGCTTGGAGCACATTATCTGGTCCCTATCAGTCAGGAATGTACATTAGCAGCCACTCTGGGCTTAACTCTAATCGACACTCACAGAGCCCTCTCAGCAGCCAGTGCATTTAGAAATCTCCCCCCTCATCTCACCCTACCCAAGATGACACACACAGGAACATAAGCCTCTAACCAAACAGAAAGGAAACCTCAAATGTACAGGGCTGTCCCCAGACAGCAGCCACAGAAGGGATCCCAAGGCAGCCAGATGGATCAATGACCTCTCAAGGTCCCCGCAGTGCTATAAGAGGAACACACCCAATGTAAGCAGGACCTTAGATGGAAAACCTTCAAGGAAACATTCCTTCAGTTTAAGAAGTAGGTGATGGAGTGGGGGTGGTTCTGCTTTAGGGTCACATGGTATCTCTTCCCTATAAAAGGAGAAAGTGTCTCTTAGAGTTTCTGTGTGTGATGGGAGTTGGGGGTGGGGTGATAGTATAACTTTTCCCAACGTTGGGGTAAGAAAACAAATTTAACAAGAATCCTATATGAGGAGGGGGGAAAATCCCAAAAAACAAAAACAAACAAACAACAACAAAGGTAAATACAATTTTCCCTGGAATGCCAGGATTCCAGCTTACTCTTTGGGCTCTATCAGTCTCTTTGACAATAATTAGATGTACTTCAAACTTCCTCCTTTAGACTGCTCCATCTTGGAAGGTAGCTTTGACTTTTCCCTGCTATAAACACCCTTGCTTGTGGGGAGTGAGTGGGCACTACGGACTCTAATTTATAAAATCTCTGCGGACAGCGTAGGCCCAAATCCACTAGTGCCCTCCACAGAGAGGGTTGGTGGATTCCCAGATTCTGTGAACCACAGAACAAGATTCCTAGTCTCTGGAAGTGGCTCAGGAAACATGTTGCTAATTCTGAGCATGATTTTAGGAAAGTGATCCTTCTAGCCTGCCCCAGCAGCACAGTATCCTTCAGCAAACATGAATATCCTGGTACCTGAGGGCCAAGGGACACACACAGTATGCTGGTCATATCTTCACTCTCAATGGCCAAAGTCAAAACAGACCCAACCTGGAAAAGACTCAGGGGGAATGGACATTTATACAGCCCTTTTAAAAAGTAGATTAGGAGCCGGGCGCGGTGGCTCACGCTTGTAATCCCAGCACTTAGGGAGGCTGAGACAGGAGAATCGCGAGTTCAAAGCCAGCCTCAGCAATGGCGAGGCACTAAGCAACTCAGTGAGACCCTGTCTCTACATAAAACACAAAATAGGGCTGGGGATGTGGCTCAGGGGTCGAGTGCCCCTGAGTTCAATCCCCGGTACCCA